>PGTU02000001.1:51743035-52024522 GCA_002896215.2 Cicer echinospermum | reverse complement strand
GGATAAGTCACATAGCCACTCCAGTGTTGAGGGAATCGATTGGCAAATCGATTGACAAAGTAATCAGTTGAAAAATGACCTCACCTGTGACAAATACAATCGATTGGACAATCTATGTTGAAATTTTTAATTCTGATATAGTTGGTTGCAATCGATTGGGAAATCGATTGAACTAAACACCAGGTAAGAACTTTTCAGGAACATGCTACCTAAGCGATTGACAAGTCGATGACATCAAATAAACTGGATGTCACTGTTTTGAATCCAATCGATTGACAATCGATTGACATCAAAAAACTGAGCCACTGTTTTAACACAATCGATTGCAAATCGATTGACATCAAAAACTGAGCCACTGTTATTGAACACAATCGATTGGCAAATCGAGTTGAAATAAACTTTTTGAAAACACAGTGAACTCTGAGATTGTGACCAAATCGACACTGAGATTTGGCAAATCGATTGCAGTAATCGATTGAAATTACTTTATTGAAACAGTTTCCCAGAAATCGATTAGGAAATCGATTTATACAAGTCTGGACATGTTCTACTGAAAAGTGTTGCTTTAAAAGAATCGATTGGTAAACGATTAGCTGTATAGTTTCAAGATTAAAGAAAAACAAGACTCGCGATAATTCGATTGGCAAATCGATTTAGCATTCTTATAACTTTACAAAATCGATTGGGTAATCGATTCGTATTGATTTTTCAGAAACTATATAAACTGCCTTTCAATCTTTATTCATATAATTTTTCATAACTTCATTTAATTTGCTTTAAAAACATCATATAACATAATAACACACGGACGGTCTTTTACAGCGCTTATTGGGAAAAGCGCTGTTAAAAGATCTTTTAAATTAAATAAGAGACATTTTAGAGCGCTTTATGTGTAAAAGCGTTTTCCTGTAAAAGGGCTTTAAAAAACATTTATATACATAATAACACACGTAGGTCTTTTTACAGCGCTTATGGGAAAAAGCGCTGTAAAAGATCCTTTTAAATTAACATAAAGAGACATTTTTAAAGCGCTTATGTGTAAAGCGCTGTGCTTTAAAAAACATTCATATAACATAATAACACGGAGGTCTTTTACAGCGCTTATATGGGAAAGCGCTGTAAAAGATCCTTAAAATTAACATAAAAGAGACATTTTAGAGCGCTTATGTGTAAAAAGCGTGTAAAAGGCTTTTAAAAACATTCATATAACATAATAACACACGTAGGTTCTTTTACGGCGCTTATTTGGGAAAAGCGCTGTAAAAGATCCTTTTAAAATAACATAAAGAGACATTTTAAAGCGCTTATGTGTAAAAAGCGCTGTA
The DNA here is from genome assembly GCA_002896215.2 of Cicer echinospermum. Lineage (NCBI taxonomy): Eukaryota > Viridiplantae > Streptophyta > Magnoliopsida > Fabales > Fabaceae > Cicer > Cicer echinospermum. Next base: position 52,023,197 of record PGTU02000001.1, on the reverse strand, counting down.
AAGGCTTTAAAAAACATTCATATAACATATAACACAGGCCGAGGTCTTTTACAAGCGCTTATGTTGGGAAAAGCGCTGTAAAAAGAGCCTTTAAAATTAACAATAAAGAGACATTTAGAGCGCTTAATGTGTAAAGCGCTGTAAAAGGCATTCATATAACATAATAACACACGGAGGTCTTTTACAGTGCTTTTTGGGAAAAGCGCTGTAAAAGAGCCTTTTAAAAATTTAACTAAAGAAAGCCTTTTAGAGCGCTTTGCAAAATTAAGCGTGTAAAAGGCTTATAAAAAAACGCTGTAAAAGGGTTACGTATATATAACAGTTACCTCTTCAGTTTCCTCTTCATTACGTAAACTTCACTATCATCTCAACCTTCATCGTTCTTCTCTTCTTTTGCAAACCCTATCATCCTGTCCATTACGAACCTTATTTCACGATCATCTCCTTCATTTCGAACCTTATTTCCATCCAAGATCATCTCTCCCATTTCACACAATATATTTTCATTGAAATACGTAACCTTCATTACGTATTTCTTCAATATCCTATTTCTTTGAACCATATTTCTGTGAACTTTTGGCGTTCCTCTTTTCTTACATTTCATCTTTCTTCGAACCATTATTCAGGTATTGATGTTATAAATTTTTTGTAATCATTTAAAATGCATGTTGAGCTTTTTAAGATATACTTATTACATGTTGAGGTTGTTTATAATAATGCATGATCCATGTTGAGCTTGTTGATGTTATACTAACTGCATGTTGAACTTGTTGTAGTTAAATGGATACAAACAAAGATATAGAAGTTCAAAATGAAGAAGTTTGGCACCTCCAAGACTTACGAAAAAGAAGTCAAACGTGGTGCAACTATAATGCAAAAGGTGATTAAAGCAGGAGTAGTGGGATTAAATTTGAGGTAACTATGCTTTGTTTGTTGTGTGATTTTATCTTTTTTTAGGGTTTAGGGCATGTACTTTACTATATTGAGTTTATTAAGGTTGGCTAGAACGAGAGTGTCAGCCAGTTTGACCCTAACAGCTCCATGTTGTAAGCTATATTGGGGCTGTTGTTCGTCAAAATGTCCCAATCACAATAGACAACTGGAGAGATAAGCGTTGAAGGATGCCAAAGATATCATATGGGAATGACATTCAGTAAATATTTTGATCTACTCTTTTGTCATTTATAATTTTTTTCTGTAAAATACATTACTTATAATTGTTTTCATTGCAGACAACTTTTGTTCTTGATGAGGAACGAAAGTCGTATGTTTTTGAGAGTCGCTGGGAAAATCCATCGTGGATTTAGATCCCATCTCTCAAATTTCTATCTAAAAGATAGAGAAGGAAACACAAATGCTGAAACCTCCAAAAATATATCAACATTATATATCAAAGGATGAATGGAGAGCATTTGTTTCCAAACGTTCTGACCCGACGTTTGTCCGTAAGTGATTAATTTTATTAGCATTTTGTGTTTTATTATTCATATTCGTAGCGTATTTTTAACTTTTACACAATTGCTATTTTTTTTTATATAGAATATTAGTAAGGCAAATCGCGAACGGGCAAGCAACCCAAAACACCCATACAAGAAATCACGTATGGGATATGCACGCCTTGAACAACAAATTGTAAGTAATTAAACATCACTTTTTATATAATGAAGTAATTTTTATTATAAACTATAGTGTGTAACTAATTTGTATTATTTTGTTTATGATTTTAACGAATAGAGAAAAGACACCCAAGCCGATCAACCCTTGGGTCGTCATATATATTGTGGAAGGAAGCGCGTGTTAATAAAGGAGTGGTTGATAATGAAATGTCAAAAAAGTTGTAGAACTTTGTGTAAGTATATTATCACTTTAATATTTTAATATTGTATTTTAAAAATGCTATTGAACTTATCTTTTTAATGTTACATGTATTTTAGGAAATTATTGAACAAAGTTCTGAAACTCAAGAGGGCAACCAAGGATACTTGCAGGGACATTCTTGAGAAAGTGTTTTAATGTCCCTGAGTATTCCGGTCGAGTGAGGGGAAAGGATTTTGGCGTAACTCCCAAAAGCTTTTTTCCTCAAGAGAAGCGCCAAAAACCTTCCAACGAGGAAGTATTAGAGAAGCTCAGAATCCTATCGGAGCCAGTGGCACTCTTGGTGAATACGAATAAAGACAAGCAACTTCCGGTTCAGCTCCAACCTGAAATACAAATGGAGAGTGAAACCGGGAGTTGCAACGTCGGTTTGAAGAGTATTCCCGAGGTAATTAATTACTTACTACTTACTTGCTTATGTAATTACTTATGTATTAAACAAACTTATATATTAACTGTACTTATGTTTTAACTATTGATGTAGGGTGTCACTACATGTGTCCTATACTTGTCCTCGCCTACTCAACGGAATGTGGGAAAAGGAATATTGTACAATACTTTGGGAGAAGTATTGCACAATATTCCGATCCCCGCGGGCCATGTCAAAGTATCGCCTATGGTTGCTTTCGAACCAACTGCACCGTTGCCCATACCGGACAACGATGGAGATATGAAGTTCTTAAGCGACGCTATTGGCAGTTACGTGGCATGGCCCACAAACCTTGTTTGCCCTCCAAAAAAAGATTCCCAAAGACAAATCAGTTACATCTCCCGAAAAGGTTTGTCACATTTATTGCCTAAGGTTTTTCATTTTTTCAGATTCAATAAACTAACATTTTACCTCATTTTTGTAGGTCCAAATAAATAAAACACCCCTACAGCCAAAAAAAGGCAGCAAACCTCAAAAATTGGAGGTTAATAGGGCTGCCAAACTACAAAGGCTGGAGGGTAATAAAGCTGCCAACTTGCAGCAACAAAAAATCTGGATCGGGGAAAATCGGTCGCTGCTGCTGCTGCTCCTAATAAAAGTCAGCCACGCCTTGGTAAATACGGGGCGTGTCTTGACATCCAAATAAAAAGGAACACGAGCAGCAGCAACGATTCGCCCATCGTACACATGAATAAAGACATTTTTGGAGATGAGTATATTGAATACCTCGAAAAGGAGCACATGTACGAACTTCTCGAACATAAGGAGCTGAGTGCTACTGTAATCAGCTTGTACATAAGGTAAAAAATACTTTTAATTGCATTTATTTGTAATTAATTAAATGTATTGGTAATTAATCTAGTTTAAAATTTTCATTGAAGGTTTTTGTACGAGAAGGTCGTGTGCACGAGGAAATTGTCAAATAAATACTCATTCTTGTCTCCACATAAGATGTCGATGTGGAAACTCGATCTAGACAATGTAAAAAAAATACATTGTAGATATGTTTTTAGGAAATATAGAAAGTGATAAATTGTTCTTGGCACCATATAATTCAGGGTACGTAATTTTATCTTTTTTAATTGATGAGAATTTAATTTATTAGTTGTGTATAAACAAAATTGCTTAACCATTTTTTTGTTGTTGTAGGGCACATTGGGTGCTATTTGCAATCAATGCGGTCTCTGAAGTTATATACTATTTGGATCCCGTGCACGGCAATTGCAGCAATCACCCCGAAATAAAGACTATGCTCGACACGTAAGTAATACTCATTTATTTCTTACATATATATATATATATATATAATGTGTTTGTTCATGCTCTAATAATCACATTTATTCATTCGATAGTGCCTTAAAAGTTTATCGAGCTCAAAGAGGTGCTAAAGTGTCGAAGCAGAAGTCTAATAACATTACATGGATCTCAATAAAGTGCCCTCGTCAAACAAATAACATCGACTGTGGGTACTACGTATTGAGATTCATGAAGGAGATTGTTGAGAAGAATAAAACTATTATCCCAGAAACGGTACGGTATTTGATACTAACTTAATATAATATGTTCAATTTTTATATTGCAGTACTTTGACAATTCCAGTTCATCATATTCTGAGGAAGATCTGATGGAATTAAAGGAAGACTGGTGTCAGTATGTGCTTGACTTGCAAATTATTTGATTTTCTGGGAAATAGCTTGCTGCTGGGCAAGGGATCTGAATATTATATGGTAGCTAGTGCATATAATGTATATTCTGTTAGTTATTATATGTAAATGATCATAGGACACAATATATGAACATGCATATGGATCTGAATGTAGTTTAGGTTGTAAATTAGGTTATATATATATATATATATATATATATACGTATCTGAATGTAGTTAATTAGGTTGTAAATTAGGCTGTATATATGTATCTGAATGTAGTTACTTAGGTTGTAAATTACAGAGTTACAGAGTTACATATATGTTAATAAAATTACAGAGTTCTGATTTCTGTTCTACTGATTGTGTGAACTGTTTATGGTATTTGAATATGTTTTGTTGTTGTGTGCACTGATTGTGAAGTGATTTTGGATCAAAATAATTTTGGATACAAAGATAAAAGACAGCGCTTTTTAAAAAAAATGCCATAAAAAGCTAAAAAGCGCTTTTCATTTCAAATAATTAATTTACAGCGTTTAAAAAAAAACACACATTTTACAGCGCTTTTTTTAAAAAGCGCTGTAAAATGTTGTTCTAAAGCGCTTTAATGGTGCACATTTTACAGCGCTTTCGTGAGAAAGCGCTGTAAAATGTACAAGAAAAGCGCTGTAAAATGCATACCCATAATATGAAATTATGGGTGGGCATTTTACAGCGCTTTTTTGAGAAAGCGCTGTAATATGCACACCCATATATGAAATTATGGGGGGGCATTTTACAGCGCTTTCTCAACAAAGCGCTGTAAAAATGCACACCCATATATGAAATTATGGGTGGGCATATTAAAGCGCTTTTTTGAGAAAGCGCTGTAATATGCCCACCCGTATATGAAATTATGGTTGGACATTTTACAGCGCTTTCTCAAAAAAGCGCTGTAAAATGCAGACCATAATATGAAATTATGGGTGTGCATTTTACAGCGCTTGTGTTAAAAAGCGCTCTAAAAGCAGACCCATAACTCATATAATGGGGTGCATATTACAGCGCTTTTTTGAGGAAGCGCTGTAAAATGTGCATAACAAGCGCTGTTGTATCATTTACAGCGCTTATTTTTTTGAAAAAGCGCTGTAAATGGCTTAAAAAAAGCGCTGTAAAATGCGTTTTTTCGCGTAGTGGAGGGAGATAATAGTTGAGGGAGAAAATCTATAATCTCCCATAAACAAAAGAAGACGTTATTGTCGTGAAAGTATAAAATTTACAGCTCAAATGACAACTGCATAAACATTTGATATGTTGAGATACATATTCAAATTCAAAATATTCGTTTCCCATGTTTAGTTTGTGTTAGTTTTGCAACTAAGTTTTTTTTATAAGAAAAACCACGTTATTATTAAATTGCTTAAACAATAATCAAATATATAAAAGTGACTTGAGGTTTTTCAATAAATATTACTCGATCCATCTTAAATGAATTGTCTATTTGTATCATTTTCTATTCAATCATTTTTATTTTCAACTTATTGTTAAGATGATAATAAATACTTCATTCAGTCTTAATTATAAATAAAAAGTCAACTATATTTAATATAAAAGGATTACATCAATACTTATCTAATAAATATACTATTTATTCTTTAATTTAATATTTTCCTTTATATTATAAAATTATTTTTAAATCATAATTCAATATATAAATGTCGATATTGTTAAATGAAACGCTTTGTCCTTTAAAAACCTCACAATTGTGTTAATTAACTATAATAGGATTTATTATTTTTTGTATAAAAAAAATTGTCATAAATTTAATTATTGTGACAAGGACGACTCAAGGAGCACGAATACTAGGACAAGGAAGAGGGAGTATACAATTAATTTCACGTTTTTAATTGCAATACGCGTTGAAGTTTCTACTGCAAATTTACGAAGAGAATAAGAGAAAAATTAGTGTACATATGATGTGATATATGAATCGATACCATTGATAATTGAATGAGTTTTTTTTAAAAAGTGCTTGCAAAATAATTAAATATTATTCATTAAAAATATCAGTGAAATAAATTTAAAATTATTTGAATTTTTATATTCATGATAGTGAATATTGAATATTTTTTATAATATAATATAAAAAATTAGTATAATATTTATAAACAATAAACTTATATTTTTTCTTATAAAATGATCCTTCTTAAAATATAAAAACTCGACAATAGAATCGATCAAAAACATAAGAAGTCTTAAATCAAATTTTATTATCAGGTCTTTCAGAGACATTTTAGTAAAATTAATATAATTGATTTTATATAATATTTTTTATTTATTTTTAATTAAGTTAATTTATTTAATATTTATTGAGACAATATTAAATTTAGGTAAAGCTTTATCAATTTTAGATTTAAAATTTAGAATATGAAACTTTTTCATAAAGTAAAAATAAAATTAGAAATCTTTTTACTAAATAATTTTTTTTTTAAATATAAAATGTTTGCTTTAGGAGCCCAACCCTTGACCTAATCCAGGACAACAAATAATTCTTTGAATTATAAAAATTATTATTAATTTACTCCATTTATCTCATAATATAAATAAAGATAGATGAAAAAAAAAAGATTTATACGAGTCAATTTTAAACCACAATCTTTAATCTATTCTTTCTTATATCATGAGAGAAATGAATTATTAATTTAGATACTAAATATACAATGATTGCTTTTAATTTACAACTTCTTTCAGTTGCACATAATATAAAATTTAAGGTTTTCTCACAACAAAATATAGAAAGTCTAATTATATCTTCTTTTTTTAGTACTAGTTAGTCTTGACCAATAACTAAAAATATCATTAATTCTTTTCGAAGTTTTAAAACATTTCCTTTAATGACATTATCGTTGAACCAAGCCTAATCAACAAATAAAAATTTAATTTATAGAAATAATTATTAATATATTGATTTAGAAAGTAAATATACTAAATAACTCCTTAATTCAAACGTTTTTGTTGAAATACGCGTTGAAGTTTCTATTTCAAATTTACAAAGAGAAAACAATAATGAACACGTCCTAATACATTCATATTATCCTCTATAAAACCACACACATCAACCATCACTTCAATTTACTTAATTAATATATGTCATGTCCATTATTTAAAAAAAAAATTATTTCATCTAATTTAATTGTTTCATTTTTTAATAATAATTATTTTTATTTGTTTAAAATTAAAAGTATTGTTTTATAATAAGTTTTTTTGGAAAGAAAAAAATATATTATTTAGAGAATTAAAAAATAAGAAATCATTATTAAGATTAAAGAGTGGTGTTGTAGTCGCATGTTGTTTCTGTGCGACACGCACGGGTTACACACTAGTTATTTTTAAAACACTACTTTAGCAACCGCCACTTCAAATTAATTTAATTAAAAAAAATTATTCTTCTTAATTCGCCGTATTCCGTTAACCGTCTCTAATGATCTCTCATTTTTTTTGTTTCTCTTATAAATATCATTCACATTATCTACTATATACACAATTCCTTATTAGTTATTTTTTTTTTACCAAAATTCGTTATTCATTTTTGTGTTTATGTTTATCCGAAAAAAATCAGATTTTGTTGCTTCAATTTCTCCAAATGAATCTAATTTGATTGATAAAGTTGTGACATTGTTGGTGTCAACGTCAAAACATAAATTTTACGCTGGAAATGGTCTTGATGGGTGATGTTAAGGTTTAATTCTAGTTTATCCAATAAACAGTGTTGCCACATAGTTGTTGTCGGTCTTAATAATTTTGATTTTAGATTATCTAATAAACACTGTTAGCACAAAGTTATATTGAAGAGAAAAATAATAATTTATTAATTAAATTAATTTACGTAGGCGCTTAATTCAAGTTAATTTCTAGCGAGGAAAAAAATAATAATATATTTAAATAAATATAAAATTTATTTAGGAATTAAAAAAATATACAATTCATTATGAAATTAGACGGTTGTAGGAGTAATGGTTTTTCAAACTTCAACCACTGATTTAACAAATTTGTTCCATCACGATTTGACGAGTTTTTGTGAAAGCGTGTAATAATTTTTTTAAAACTACTATTTTACTAATCTATTATACATTTTACATTCTAAATTTATTATTAAATATCATGCAAATTCAAAAAAAAATGAAAGATTAATGAAGACTAACATTCAAATTTAAAGATAAAAGTTAACCATAGTTTTTACGTGTATTGTAATTTTTTTGTAATGATTATTTTTCTGTAGTATTTTGTAAGTAGTACCGAAATGAAATATATTTCAACAAAATTTACATAAATTTTTAAATATCATTTATTTCATATAAATAACATACTTAAGTTATATATGTCATGTCCATTATTTTAAATTTTCTTATTACATTTAATATAATTATTTATTTATTTAATAATTATTGTTTTTATTTGTTTAAAATTAAAAGTATTGTGTTATAATAAGTTTTGTTGGAAAGAAAAAAAATTCTTTGAGAATTCAAACATAAGGTATCGTTAAAGAGTGGTGCTATGAGTAACATTGACATGTCAATAAAAATTTATGAGAATTGATATATATATATATATATATATAACAATTTATTTATTAAAATGTACATTATTTTCCGTGCGACGCACGGGTTACACACTAGTAATATAAAATTTAAGGTTTTCTCACAACAAAATATAGAAAGTCTAATTATATCTTCTTTTTTTAGTACTAGTTAGTCTTGACCAATAACTAAAAATATCATTAATTCTTTCGAAGTTTAAAACATTTCATTTAATGACATTATCGTTGAACCAAGCCTAATCAACAAATAAAAATTTAATTTATAGAAATAATTATTAATATATTGATTTAGAAAATAAATATGTCAAATAACTCCTTATTTCAACGTTTTTTTTTGAAATATGCGTTGAAGTTTCTATTTCAAATTTACAAAGAGAAAACAATAATGAACACGTCCTAATACATTCACATTATCCTCTATAAAACCACACACATCAACCACCACTTCAATTTACTTAATTTATATATATCACGTCCATTATTTAAAAAAAAAATTATTTCATCTAATTTAATTGTTTAATTTTTTAATAATAATTAGTTTTATTTGTTTAAAATTATAAAAAGTATTATTTTATAATAAATTTTTTGGAAAGAAAAAAAAAATATTATTTAGAGAATTAAAAAATAAGACATCGTTATTAAGATTAAAGAGTGGTGTTGGAGTCATATGTTGTTTCTGTGCGACACGCACGCACGGGCACTAGTTATTTTTAAAGCACTACTTTAACAACCGCCACTTCAAATTAATTTAATTAATAAAATTATTCTTCTTAATTCTCGTATTCCGTTAACTGTCTCTAATTATCTCTCATTTTTTTCTCTCTCTTATAAATATCATTCACATTATCTACTATATACGCAATTCCTTATTAGTTATTTTTTTTTACCAAAATTCGTTATTCATTTTTGTGTTTATCTTTCTCTGAAAAAAAATCAGATTTTGTTGCTTCAATTTCTCCAAATGAATCTAATTTGATTGATAAAGTTGTGACATTGTTGGTGTCAACGTCAAAACATAAATTTTACGCTGGAAATGGTCTTGATGGGTGATGTTAAGGTTTAATTATAGTTTATCTAATAAACAGTGTTGCCACATTGTCGGTCTTAATAATTTTGATTTTAGATTATCTAATAAACTCTGTTAGCACAAAGTTGTATTGAAGAGAAAAATAATAATTTATTAATTAAATTAATTTACGTAGGCGCTTAATTCAAGTTAATTTTCAGCGAGGAGAAAAATAATAATATATTTAAATAAATATAAAATTTATTTAGGAATTAAAAAAAAATACAATTCATTATGGATTAGACGGTTTTTATGTAGGAGTAATGGTTTTTCAAACTTCAACCACTGATTAAACAAATTTGTTCCATCACGATTTGACGAGTTTTTTGTGGAAGCGTGTAATGATTTTTTTAAAACTACTATTTTACTAATCTATTATACATTTTACATTCTAAATTTATTATTAAATATCATGCAAATTCAAAAGAAATGAAAGATTAATGAAGACTAACATGCAAATTTAAAGATAAAAGATAACCATAGTTTTTATGTGTATTGTAATTTTTTTTTGTAATGATTATTTTTGTGTAGTACCGAAATGAAAGATATTTCAACAAAATTTAAATAAATTTTTAAATATCATGTATTTCATATAAATAACATACTTAAGTTATATATGTCATGTCCATTATTTTTAAAAATTCTTATTTCATCTAATATAATTATTATTTATTTAATAATTATTGTTTTTATTTGTTTAAAATTAAAAGTATTGTGTTATAATAAGTTTTGTTGGAAAGAAAAAAAATTCTTTTGAGAATTCAAACATAAGGTATCGTTAAAGAGTGGTGCTATGAGTAACATTGACATGTCAATAAAATTTATTAGAATTGATATATATATATATATATATATATATATATATATATATTAATATAACAATTTATTTATTAAAATGTACATTATTTCCGTGCGACGCACGGGTTACACACTACTTATATAAAATTTAAGGTTTTCTCACAACAAAATATAGAAAGTCTAATTATATCTTCTTTTTTTAGTACTAATTAGTCTTGACCAATAACTAAAAATATCAATAATTATTTTATAAGTTTAAAACATTTCCTTTATTAATAATTATAGAAATAATTATTAATATATTGATTTAAAAAGTAAATATGCCAAATAACTCCTTATGTCAACGTTTTTGTTGAAATACGCGTTGAAGTTTCTATTTCAAATTTACAAAGAGAAAACAATAATGAACACGTCCTAATACATTCATATTATCCTCTATAAAACCACACACATCAACCATCACTTCAATTTACTTAATTAATATATGTCATGTCCATTATTTAAAAAAAAATTATTTCATCTAATTTAATTGTTTCATTTTTTAATAATAATTATTTTTATTTGTTTAAAATTAAAAGTATTGTTTTATAATAAGTTTTTTTGGGAAAGAAAAAAATATATTATTTAGAGAATTAAAAAATAAGAAATCATTATTAAGATTAAAGAGTGGTGTTGTAGTCACATGTTGTTTCTGTGCGACACGCACGGGTTACACACTAGTTATTTTTAAAACACTACTTTAGCGACCGCCACTTCAAATTAATTTAATTAAAAAAAATTATTCTTCTTAATTCGCCGTATTCCCGTTAACCGACTCTAATAATCTCTTTTTTTTTTTTGTTTCTCTTATAAATATCATTCACATTATCTACTATATACACAATTCCTTATTAGTTAATTTTTTTTTTACAAAAATTCGTTATTCATTTTTGTGTTTATCTTTCTCCGAAAAAAATCAGATTTTGTTGCTTCAATTTCTCCAAATGAATCTAATTTGATTGATAAAGTTGTGACATTGTTGGTGTCAACGTCAAAACATAAATTTTACGCTGGAAATGGTCTTGATGGGTGATGTTAAGGTTTAATTCTAGTTTATCCAATAAACAGTGTTGCCACATAGTTGTTGTTGGTCTTAATAATTTTGATTTTAGATTATCTAATAAACACTGTTAGCACAAAGTTATATTGAAGAGAAAAATAATAATTTATTAATTAAATTAATTTACGTAGGCGCTTAATTCAAGTTAATTTCTAGCGAGGAAAAAAATAATAATATATTTAAATAAATATAAAATTTATTTATGAATTAAAAAAAAATACAATTCATTATGGATTAGACGGTTGTAGGAGTAATGGTTTTTCAAACTTCAACCACTGATTTAACAAATTTGTTCCACGACGATTTGACGAGTTTTTGTGAAAGCGTGTAATAATTTTTTAAAACTACTATTTTACTAATCTATTATACATTTTACATTCTAAATTTATTATTAAATATCATGCAAATTCAAAAAAAATGAAAGATTAATGAAGACTAACATTCAAATTTAAAGATAAAAGTTAACCATAGTTTTTATGTGTATTGTAATTTTTTGTGTAATGATTATTTTTCTGTAGTATTTTGTAAGTAGTACCGAAATGAAATATATTTCAACAAAATTTACATAAATTTTTAAATATCATTTATTTCATATAAATAACATACTTAAGTTATATATGTCATGCCCATTATTTTAAAAATTCTTATTTCATTTAATATAATTATTTATTTATTTAATAATTATTGTTTTGTTTAAAATTAAAAGTATTGTGTTATAATAAGTTTTGTTGGAAAGAAAAAAATTCTTTGAGAATTCAAACACAAGGTATCGTTAAAGAGTGGTGCTATGAGTAACATTGACATGTCAATAAAATTTATGAGAATTGATATATATATATATATATATATATATATATATTAATATAACAATTTATTTATTAAAATGTACATTATTTTCGTGCGACGCACGGGTTACACACTAGTAATATAAAATTTAAGGTTTTCTCACAACAAAATATAGAAAGTCTAATTATATCTTCTTTTTTTAGTACTAGTTAGTCTTGACCAATAACTAAAAATATCATTAATTCTTTTCGAAGTTTAAAACATTTCATTTAATGACATTATCGTTGAACCAAGCCTAATCAACAAATAAAAATTTAATTTATAGAAATAATTATTAATATATTGATTTAGAAAGTAAATATGTCAAATAACTCCTTATTTCAATGTTTTTGTTGAAATATGCGTTGAAGTTTCTATTTCAAATTTACAAAGAGAAAACAATAATAAACACGTCCTAATACATTCACATTATCCTCTATAAAACCACACACATCAACCACCACTTCAATTTACTTAATTTATATATATCATGTCCATTATTTAAAAAAAAAAATTATTTCATCTAATTTAATTGTTTAATTTTTTAATAATAATTAGTTTTATTTGTTTAAATTAAAAGTATTGTTTTATAATAATTTTTTGGAAAGAAAAAAAAAAATATTATTTAGAGAATTAAAAAATAAAACATCATTATTAAGATTAAAGAGTGGTGTTGGAGTCATATGTTGTTTCCGTGAGACACGCACGCACGGGTTACGCACTAGTTATTTTTAAAGCACTACTTTAACAACCGCCACTTCAAATTAATTTAATTAATAAAATTATTCTTCTTAATTCCCGTATTCCGTTAACTGTCTCTAATGATCTCTCATTTTTTTCTCTCTCTTATAAATATCATTCACATTATCTACTATATACGCAATTCCTTATTAGTTATTTTTTTTTACCAAAATTCGTTATTCATTTTTGTGTTTATCTTTCTCTGAAAAAAAAATCAGATTTTGTTGCTTCAATTTCTCCAAATGAATCTAATTTGATTGATAAAGTTGTGACATTGTTGGTGTTAACGTCAAAACATAAATTTTACGCTGGAAATGGTCTTGATGGGTGATGTTAAGGTTTAACTATAGTTTATCTAATAAACAGTGTTGCCACATTGTCGGTCTTAATAATTTTGATTTTAGGTTATCTAATAAACTCTGTTAGCACAAAGTTGTATTGAAGAGAAAAATAATAATTTATTAATTAAATTAATTTACGTAGGCGCTTAATTCAAGTTAATTTTCAGCGACGAGAAAAATAATAATATATTTAAATAAATATAAAATTTATTTAGGAATTAAAAAAAAATACAATTCATTATGGATTAGACGGTTTTTATGTAGGAGTAATGGTTTTCAAACTTCAACCACTGATTTAACAAATTTGTTCCATCACGATTTGACGAGTTTTTGTGGAAGCGTGTAATGATTTTTTTAAAACTACTATTTTACTAATCTATTATACATTTTACATTCTAAATTTATTATTAAATATCATGCAAATTCAAAAGAAATGAAAGATTAATGAAGACTAACATGCAAATTTAAAGATAAAAGATAACCATAGTTTTTATGTGTATTGTAATTTTTTTTGTAATGATTATTTTTCTGTAGTACCGAAATGAAAGATATTTCAACAAAATTTACATAAATTTTTAAATATCATGTATTTCATATAAATAACATACTTAAGTTATATATGTCATGTCCATTATTTTAAAAATTCTTATTTCATCTAATATAATTATTTATTTATTTAATAATTATTGTTTTTATTTGTTTAAAATTAAAAGTATTGTGTTATAATAAGTTTTGTTGGGAAGAAAAAAAATTCTTTTGAGAATTCAAACATAAGGTATCGTTAAAGAGTGGTGCTATAAGTAACATTGACATGTCAATAAAATTTATTAGAATTGATATATATATATATATATATATATTAATATAACAATTTATTTATTAAAATGTACATTATTTCCGTGCTACACTACTTATATAAAATTTAAGGTTTTCTCACAACAAAAATATAGAAAGTCTAATTATATCTTCTTTTTTTAGTACTAATTAGTCTTGACCAATAACTAAAAATATCATTAATTATTTTATAAGTTTAAAACATTTCCTTTATTAATAATTATAGAAATAATTATTAATATATTGATTTAAAAAGTAAATATGCCAAATAACTCCTTATGTCAACGTTTTTGTTGAAATACGCGTTGAAGTTTCTATTTCAAATTTACAAAGAGAAAACAATAATGAACACGTCCTAATACATTCACATTATCCTCTATAAAACCACACACATCAACCACCAGTTCAATTCACAAACTAACAATGGCAACACCAAAACTCATTTCTCTCTCCTCTTTTTTTTGTCTATCTTTTTTTCTCCTAACTTTGTCTGCATCCTTAACATTTTCAAGACCAACAAAACAAACAAAATCATCTTTATCTTTGTACACCAATTTCCTTAACTGCTTCACACAACACACAACAAACTCATCCAACGTAGTTTTCTCCCAAACTAACCCTTCATTTTCCACTGTCCTCCAAGATTACATCCGAAACGCACGTTTCAACAAAACCACAACACCAAAACCATTAATCATAGTAACACCAAAAACACCATCACACATTCAATCCACTGTCATATGCTCCAAATCATTAAACCTCCAAATCAAAATCAGAAGTGGAGGACACGATTATGAAGGCCTTTCATATGTCTCAAGTCAATCACCCTTTATCATACTCGACATGTTCAATCTTCGAACAATAAATGTCGATATTGAAAGAGAACAAGCATATATTCAAACAGGTGCTACGCTGGGTGAAGTTTATTATAGAATTTATGAAAAGAGTAAAGTTCATGGATTTCCTGCTGGTGTTTGTCCAACTGTTGGTGTTGGTGGTCATTTGAGTGGTGGAGGGTATGGAACAATGTTGAGAAAATATGGTTTAGCAGTTGATAATATTATTGATGCTGAAATTGTTGATGTTAATGGTAGGATTTTGAATAGGAAATTAATGGGTGAAGATGTTTTTTGGGCTATTAGAGGTGGTGGTGGTGGTAGTTTTGGTGTTGTTTTATCATACACTGTTCAATTGGTTTCTGTTCCAGAGATTGTTACAGTTTTTAGGATTGAGAAAACATTGGATCAGAATGCTACTGATCTTGTTGTTCAATGGCAACAGGTTGCTCCAACAACAGATGAAAGACTTTTCATGAGACTACTTTTGCAGCCTATAACATCTAAGACTGTTAAAGGAACAAAAACAATGAGAGCTTCTGTTGTTGCTATGTTTCTTGGTGGTGCTGATGAAGTTGTTGAGATTTTGGGAAAAGAATTTCCACTTTTGGGTTTGAAAAAAGAAGATTGTCTTGAATTAAGTTGGATTAATTCTGTTCTTTGGTATAATGATGATCAGAGTATTGAAAGTGGTGCTAAACCTGAGACCCTTTTGGATAGGAATGTTAATTCAGCTAGTTATGGTAAGAGAAAATCTGATTATGTTCAAAAAGCTATTCCCAAAGATTCGTTGGAATTGATTTGGAAAAAGATGATTGAGTTGGGAAAAGTTGGTTTTGTTTTCAATCCTTATGGTGGAAAAATGGCTGAGATTGCATCTGATGCAACACCTTTTCCACATCGTGCTGGAAATTTGTTCAAAGTTCAATATTCAGTGAATTGGAAAGATGACACAGAAGCTTCTGAAACTAATTATTTAAATCAAGCTAAATCGCTTTATAGTTTCATGACACCTTATGTGTCAAGTAATCCAAGAAGTGCTTTTCTAAATTATAGAGACATTGATATTGGGACTAACAGTTTTGGTAAGAATAGTTATCAAGAAGGTCAGGTTTATGGTTCTAAGTATTTTAATGATAATTTTGATAGGCTTGTTAAGACTAAGACTGCTATTGATCCTCAAAACTTTTTCAGGAATGAGCAGAGTATTCCTGTTCATCCTTGAAATGCTTACAGAATCAAATCAATTGTAAAGCATATTCTGCTTAATTACTTCTATTTACTATTTTATTTCATATATAAGTGATTGGCGTTTATTAGGTCTTAAATTCATTTTTGTTCTTTATTTTTATCATTAATGTACTTTATTTGAAAATATCAATTAGTTAAATAAATATTTTATTTTTACTTTTTTGCTCTCTTTTTAATCACACATTTATGGTATGTTTGTATTCATCGTGGAATAATATTTCATTGCATGTTTGACCAAAATTATTATTTTAAATTTTGTTGAAATTAAGAAAAATATTATTTGAGACGTGAAGTTTTATATTCCACTATCAAATTAAACAATTATTTAAATGAGATTATTTGATTCTTTCTGTTTATATTAGATTTTTTAGATTTAAATTTGAATTAAAAAATAAACATTGTTTAAATTTTTAGAGATAATTGATTTTACTTTAGGAATAAGTATTTTAGCTTAATGAGAGGGGTTTTAAATTCAAATTTGATTCCAAATACACAATAGTATTAAAATCCATTTACTAGTTTGATAGTCATTTAACTCTCACGCTTGAGGAATTAGTCTTTAATAAGTACATGGATATTTATAAAGAATCATATGATATATGTTAGTAGTGGTTGGAAGATTGGTTAAAACGCATTAACTATAAAAAAAAAAAAAAACTAATAGTATGGATGTTTGAATTGAAGTATGCAATGGTTGAAATGTCTAATACTATTCATGTGTGATTGGTGGGGTAGTGGAAGGTGGTTTGTCTTTCATGTTGACTAGATCTTGTGGCTATTATTGTAACCTTTATTTTTTGTCTTTGAATTTTGTCGTGACGATGACCCCCTTCATATTTAATGCTTGATGTTCTTCATTGGACTTTTTAACTACTTTCATTTTATTATTATTATTATTATTATTATTATTATTATTATTATTATTATTATTATTATTATTATTATTATTATTATTATTATTATTTATTATTATTATTATAAAACAGTACTATTGTTTTTTATTTTAAGTTAAATATGAATTATTTATTTAAAAAGTATTATATTAGTAAGTTAGTATATAAAAAGTTACTACTACATTTTTCAACAAATGCCTTGTTAGTTTTAAAAAGTCAAATCTCAGTCAAAAAATGTTACATCACTAATCATTTTTAGTAAAAAAAAATTAATTATTCAATGTTTGCTTTTAATGTTACAACTTCCTTCGTTGCACACAGAATAAAATTTAAGGTTTCCTCACAAGAAAAAAAGGAAAGGTAATAAATATAAAAAGTTTAACAAAAATATCTTTATTATTACTCTTGAGTTTTGACCATATTCAAAAAATATGATCAATTTCTTTATTTATTTATAAGATCAATTTTAATAATTAGTAATATTAAATTATTAATTTTTATAGGTAGAGATTGAATTGCAATCTCCTTCACACTCGATTTTCTAATTCTCTCACCCAAACCCTCAAGCCAAATTTATCTCTTCTACCCAAATTTTTTTTATTAAATTAGAGTGAATAATCATATTAGTCTATGAAAAAAATTGCAAGACTCAGTTTGGTGTAGAAGAAAAATGAAAGTAAATTGTAGTCTTTAAAAATTTAAATTAAGGCAATTAAGTCTTTAACAATAATTAAAAGTAGCTGATTTAATAATTGATAGTAATTAAAAGAATACTACAGTCTTTGCTACACAAAATCTCTCAATAATTTTTCTTTTTCTAGCGTTCAAACAAAGCAACTTAGTGGAAAAAATGATTCAACTAAATATTAACAATAATTGATTTTTTAGGACAAATTTTCTTTATAATTGTCGAAAAGAGGAATTGCTATTTATTTGAAGAAAAAATTAAAACACAAAATCAATGTTTTTTTTTAAAAGCGATGTTATATAGTATTATAGGTTTTTTTACGAAAAAATTATAAAGTTAAAATTTTAACCTAAGAAAAATAACTATATATTAAGGTCAAATTCCTTAAAAAATGATACATATAATTTATTGACTTTTGTAACATTTAACATTTTTTTTATACAATACCAAATCAATGTTTTATTAAAACTAAAACGCCACTTAATATAATTTTTTAAATGTTAAAGGATTAATCATTATAGAATGAATGGCGTAAGTCATTATTACTGTATAATATTCAATTATAACTATTAAAAGTTCAAGTGCATTACTAAAATTTAAATATTAAAAGAATATATTATTTTTTTAAGCAAAACAATGCATGCAAAAACATCACTAGTAAGAAATCCCAAGGGTGTGTCTTGGCTTCCAAGGCACGGCATGCCAAAATTTTATTAAAATAAAAAAGAAGAAATAATATACAAAACATTGAGTGGACATATAATATATAGATCAAATATAAACTAGAATGCTAACTACAAAAGTAAAAGCTTTGAATGAAATCTCTTAGAAAAAGTCTTCCTTAATACAACTAAGAATTAGATCCGACCAAACAAATCCATGCCCAATAATTAATATTTTAAGAGATTAACTTGTTGGCACAATTGTCTTCATCTGCCTAGTAAGGAGTAAGCAATTTCTTCATCTATTTCTATAATTTCCACAGAACAATGACAAAGCTTGAAAGATTCAATGACTAGATTCAAATCACATTCAAATTCAAGCCAAATGCCATCGGAAGGAGTACTAAGAAGCCGCGGCAGAGCTGACAAATAAATTGGTAGGGTCAAAAACAAATTAAATAATGTATGAAAATAAAAACATATTTATATTAAAGTGTAATGTAGTTGAAGTTGGTTCAGTGGTTAGTATTGTTTCTTGAAACCCATTGTTCGAGTTTTTTATTTACATTTTGAGATTTTAATTTAATATCTTTTACTCAAAAAAATATAAAAGAGTTGTAAAAATATCACTTTTAAATATCAAATATCAAACTCGTAACTTAATTCTTGTTCAAACATTAATTATCCACTTCAATGAGTGTAGATATTTTATAAATATTACATAATAGTAATATATATTAAATATTGGGGACTTGAGATGTATCGTAGTCAAATTTGGCGGCACTTGGATATGTGAAGATAATAAATCATACAAATTAGAACAAATATAGTTACGAGTAAAAAAATATTTTTAAATATCTATGAAGCCTAAGTCATCTACAAAATGCTAAAATTGTCATATTGAATGAAGTTTCAATAACACAAGAAAATGGGAGGAGTGTTGAATTGTGACATGGTTTGTTAAAACTTTTTTGAAATTTAATTGTGACTTGGTGATCAAAATAATTCAGAAAATAAAAGCAAAGGAAAAAAAAGAATACACAAGAATTTTATACTGATTCATTATCAACTTGATTGGCTACATCCAGTACCTTCACATGAAGGATTTCTTCCAATAATTCGACCTGAATTACAAAACACTTAATCCTCACCCAATTAAGTCTACTCAACCTTCTGGTTGCACCTGCAACACGTTGAGGCAAAAACAACAGCTACTAATGGGCCAATTTGCAAGAGTTTGTTTTGTTTGTGTCTAACTCTCAATGAGATGATATGTATGTGTCTATAACTCTAGCACTTAAGATGACTTTGTATTTGTACAAGTGTTTAGTATTCTAACAATAAATATGTTTGACTTTTTGTTCAATGTATTGTTGATCAATCTGTTTTGATGTTCAATTTTGGAGTAACTTTGTTGTTTAAATCAAGGTTTTTCAATTTGATTCAAAGTTCCAAGTACATAATTTGTTCAGAGTTTCGGTTTAATTCTTGTGGATTTACCATATCAAGTTTTTCAATTCTTGTGCATAGTAGTTTGGTGAGAATTGTTGTATGATTGTTCAATGCAGTTTTGTGTTTTCCCTGAACAAGAGGGTTCCTTTTTTAGATTCAATTCTAGAACATTTGTCTTACTTCAACATTAAATTGAAACATTGCTTGTTTCAATTTTGTTCATATCTGGATTGATGCCTTGAACCATTGCGATGAAGTGGTGTTTCAATTTTGACCGTTTGTGTATATTCGAAAATTATTATCGTTATCAGTGGTGAAGTCTTTTTAGAAACCGTTTCTGCCAATTAAACACACTTAGTCAAATATTTCCATTCAGTGCAATCAGTATATAACCGATTTAGACTTTTTCTATAATTTTTCCAAGTCTTTTTCGGAACATAGGCATCTTCAAGAGTCTGACTTTTTGTTAGAGACATTGACTTTTTTTTTGTAAATGAAAACTAATATGGGGACTTTTCTCATATGATTGACTTTTGTCAAAGGCCTTGACTTTTTTCAGAGGCAGACGAATGATAATCAAAGACATATGATAATGTGTGAATATTAGAGGCAGATTCAATAATTTGCTTGTGTTGAATTACTTTCAGAGGTAGAGACAACTTATCAGAAGATGTTGTTTATCAGAGTTAGAGTGAGTTTATACACTAAGCGCTTCAGATTTAACATTAGGGAAGTAGAGTGCTCGCACAATTGGGCATGTTTCGTCTGTTCATGTTGCTTCCTCTGATCATTACACATGGCATGTTTCTGTCACGATCCAAAAACTAAACACCGTACCGGCGCACAAGCTATACTCCTAGTCTGGCAAGCCTATCAACTAACTTAACAATTAAACAACTAAATCATTCTCAATAACCATTTCAAAAAATATATTTACTTTTTCTCGAAATTTAAATAGAGTATCATCTGTAACTTTAACATTCCCAAATTTATAAAATCTCTGTTTACAGTATTAACTCAGTCAATTCATATTTCAAAGAGCATAATCTAATTGTTTAATACATTTCCCAAAAAGACTATCTAAACTCCAATAACTGCAAAATACATTATGACTCAACAAACTTTACAAAAAAAGGTCATCGGTCAAAGAGGTCTACCAAAACAAATATGATTGAGACTTGAATCTACTAACATCTTGCTAATCAGTTGTCTCTGAATCTGAAAAAAAAGTAAACAACATGAAGGGGTAGGTCATAAAAAACTTAGTGAGGAGACAACAATCACCATCAACTAGAAGGGAACCACAAAAATAAAGCACGAATAATTGTTTTACAATCTTGTGACGATTATGTTATATACATAATAAAATCATTAAACTTATAATTTAGTTGTTTAGATAGAAATATTAAAAATTCAATTGATAGCGAAGCAAAATCAAAATGAATAACCATAAAATCATCATAAAAAATCAAACAAGTAAAAATATAATTATTATTTTTTAGAACAAAGACCATTAAAATTTCAATATTTAAATATTTTTAACTCATACGTAAATCAAACTAATAACATATTATATAACAAAGACCATTAAAATAAATAAATGACGAAATCGAGATAAATTTCAAAGGCTGTGTTCCCCAAATTTTTAAATAAATATTTTAACATTCAAAACGAGTAAAATAATAATAGCATTAAAAAAATATATGTAGATGATCGTTGTCAACTCACAACTATGGATAATTGCCTAAGTTTATTCTCTAACAACTCTCAGAGTAGCAGACTGGACTTCAGCTAACAAATCTGAGTAAAAAAAAATATTTTCAAGACTTTGGAAAAATTATTCTAAAGTTTAGCTAACTCTAGGAAACCATAAAAATCATTTAAATCTACTCTAACCACAAAATAAGATTTTTAACCAAAACTACATTTTACTAGATATTCATACTAGCATTAGAATTGTCTATTTACCTCAAAGAGTCTCAATAAACAACTCTCAAGAGATGGGTACCCTTCTCTTTCCTTAGAGCACAAACCCTAACTCAAAATCCTAACCAAGAAAATTTGTAGAAGTATGAGAAATTATGCTCTTGGGAATATTAAATTCCTTCTAAGGGTTGAGAGTTTAAGTATTGTGGAGTGAGAAAAATCAAAGAGAAGGAAAGAAGAAAACAAAAAACAAAAAAATAGAAGAGGGGTTGTCTTGTACCCCTGTCTTGTTTGAATGCTTCTTTTCTCACGCTCAAGTTAATTTTAAAAAAAAAAATTCCAAATTTTTGTGTATTTGATAATATTGAGAAGTGCGAGAAGAAATATTCATCTTGTATTACCACCTATAAATTTGGGCCTAGGCTGATTTAATGTATTCTTTTGTTTAAAAAAAGGAAAATCAAATTAGTCAATATTTAGGAGAAACAATATCTGAGAAGGTTTTATTGCATTTTTTGGGATCATTTCTTGTAATGGGTTAGAATAACCTTGTACTTTATATCTATACTTTCACATTACAATTAAAAAATTGTGAGAAGGTTGTTCAACTCAAAATGACTTACAATATTTTCATATAAACAAAGTTGAAAACAATGTGCACAACTCAGTATAGAGATTTCTTTTTATATATAATCAACAAATATATAAAGCACACGGCTTGTCCTTTTTATTAAAATAAGAATTTAATATATAATGAATGTGGTTCACTTGCATCACCAATGAGGGAGAAGGTTCATACCCAGCTGGTCGTAGTTGAGGCCTTGAGAGGATTAAAGTGGAATGTTATTAAACTCTTAAAACAAACCAATAACAAATTATCAACTTAACAAAAAAAACACAATTACGTTTTTTGGACATTAAATATATATAACACATGGACAGATGAATTAGATTATCGTAAATCATTTGGCTTTAGGATCACAATCGGTAGGATTTGAGTATATGATATTATAGTACCTGCTTTTATACTTGTAATTTTAACAAAATATTTGTACCTGAGTCCGTATTGGCGTGGGTAGCAATTTTAACACCTTATGAAAATAATATGATATTTTGTGAATTAATATATTAAAATAAAGTATTGAGTTTTGCCGGCGATAACTTATCTATATGTATGCTACATATTTTAAAATATGTTAATTCACAAAAATTCTAATGTATCATCTTCCAAACCACTATTACTTTCATGTTTTACTTTTATTCTATTTTGCTTCATTAATATCTAACGGAAAAAAAACTCTTTCACTTGCTCATTCAAGTATAATTATTTCATATGTTTTAACAACTTCAACTCTAATTAATACATTTAAAGTCTCTGATCATTTATTAACTTTTTATTTCAATAACTCATAAATAAATAAGTAAATAAATAAAACACCCAATATCTTCAATGCATTGCTTATCACACATAAAAATCCATTCTTTGATTTTCAATCATCTTCTTGCATTTGGTTCAAGTCACTTATAACCAATGAGTAATAACATTATGAAATGTAACAAAGCTACATCCATTTTAATGCGTGGCAGATTCTTAGTGCATAAATGACTCAATAATATTGTTCTTTGTTGAAGACCATATATAGGAGGTGAGTAATTGTTCTAAGATATTGAATGCGTCTTTTGTAGTATTTTTCTTTCTTTTTATAATTAAAAAATTAACCACATGACATAATCAAAACAAAATAAAGATAAAGAGTACTAAATATATTGTCTGAAAATTAATAAATTTTAACCATTTCACTACTCGAAATTTGCTATGTCTTAAACATCAACACTCTTCTTGCCTATAATTTTTGATAACTCACTCTTGATATTTTATGACCATAGCAAATAATAATTTAAAAATCATTTCACATTTTAATTATTTAGATAAAATAATAGTTAAAGTAATTAAAATTGCTCCATATCCAAAATACCATGCGCTTATTACAATTGTGCGCTTATTACAATTGTTTGTAGTTATTGTATCTACTTGAAGTATCATTTACACCAACAATTGGTTGTATCAAATTTTTGTTTGACTAGAAAGTTTTATGTAAATAACATTTTTGTCATCTAAAAAATATTATTATCTATTATTTAAGACTTTTGAACCTTAAAAAGTTTCAATTTTGATTTTTAGTGTTTCTTATATATATATATATATATATATCAACTATATTTACATAGTAAAAAATTATTGCAGTATTTTAAATACTATTATACACATTGTTTTTAATAAACTACTACTCGTGAATGGATGTACGTTATAGTACAGTGCATGACACACATCAAAATTATATTATTATTTAATACATTTTTGGATTGACAAAATTGAGGAGGTACAACAATTTTTGCAAAAGCTACCTTTTAAAGGTTAAACAAAATTATGGTGAATTTTTCAAATTCATCGCCAATTCAAATATACACTTACAGACAATATCAACTCTTCAAAGGTTTATATTTTATTTTTATCAATGCAACAACTTAGAGTTTATCGGCAAAATTTTTACTAAAAATTCTTCATCTTAACATACTAAATTTATAATTTTTTTTAGTCATGATGACAAGCTATTCTACTTAGGAGCAATTATTGTGTGTGTGTTCAATATTGTGTCTACACATAAATTATTCATTATTTAATTATTATTTTTTTCCTTTTATGTGTGTGTTCAAATATTGTGTCTACACAAGAATTATTCTCTATAAAATCATATATGAATTCTTAGAGTATATATAGAAAAACTTGAGGAACGTGTGAAGTTGTTCATTTTTTTCTGCCCAATTGAACAATTTACTTTTGGGTTGGTGTATACATAGTTATACTATAATGCCAATTATTTTGACAAAGACGACATTAACTATTGCTTGACTAAAACTTAGGGAAGAAGTGCGATCTTTATCCTAAGAAGTCTTTGGTATACACTCAGATTCAACTACTGCATGATCAATGATATACACCTATTTGTGAATCATTATGAATCTGTATTTACATTTTCATTGAAATGAACTATCCTCTTTAACTATACAATTGATTAGTGTTATGTTAACCAATTTTTTACATAAAATAATTTCCATGGTTCATTTGTAAAATAAAAAATGTCAAAAAATACATAAATTTTAAAAATCTAATGTTTCAAAATTAATATAAATCATATAAAATGAAGAACATATTATAGTTAACTTTAATACCAAAAACTTGTGCGGGATAATTTAAAACTAAGTGAAGTCGGTATAAATGCAAATAAATGGACAAATTCAATTAACATTTGCAATTATGTTAATGTTACTGTGAAGTACAATTAATTTGAAAGACCAACTTTAGGATTTACTCTTAATGCATGGTCAACCTAATATGCACCTTTAAAAAGGGTCTAAAGGTGGACACTTACTATTTTTAATAAACTTTAATAAAATATTACATCTTTTCTCTCATTTTTATTACTATAATTTTTTATTATAAATTTTGAGAGTTCACTTTTAGACCATTTTTAGAGGTTGATATTAGACAAACCTCATAATTCAATAAATAAACTTAACTTTATACTTTTGAAGATGCTTAAATAATATATACACATAGAATATCATATAGGGATAAGAGGATTAACATCATAGTGTCAACATTTAGTTTGACACCATCATTCAATAAATAAACTTAACTTTAAAATTTTGAATATATATATATAGGGATAAGATCGATTAACATCATAATGTCATCATTTAGTTTGACACCAAATCTCCTCCCTTCATTTTGTTTAATCCAAATGTCTTAAACAATCACTAAAATAATTCACATAATCAAATATTGTGATTTATCTTGAAATCTTTCCATAATGTCAAGTTTTGAGCATTTAGATTAATAAAAATTAAAGGCTACAATTATCGTCTCTCACTCACTTATAAGAACAATTAACATCATAGTAATATTAGTAATATGCTTTTTTATTTGTGAAAAATCACATGAATTCCATCAAATTTATATAGGACACACATAATTTAGTGAAATCTATATGAATTTTAATCAATTATATATAGTATTGTGTTGTTAGCACTTCTCTTATATATTTATACTATGTGTGTACTTCAATGAAGATATGTGTTAAAGAAAAATATTTGGTTAACACTCCAACTCATAGGATGTATATACTTTGAGAGAGAAAAACATAAAAGAAGGTGATCTTATATAAATATGAAAGATCTATAAGAAAATATAGATAAAAACAAAATAAGATGTTGATTGAATGTACGGAAATTAAAGTGTATAAATATAATTGTTTGTATATTTAAATTGAATTTCTTTCTAAAACATCCCAGTCAAAGAATTAAAAAAACTGCAAAACATTCCTTTCATTTATAGGTTTCATTTCAAATTTAATGTGCGCATTTCATGTTCAAATCTATATCATATAAAAAATTTTGAAAAAGAATATTATATGAGTTACATGGCAGAGTTCAACCTCTATGAAAATTTCAGCATAAATTACCCTGAAAAAAATATTTACAAAATCTTTCAATAGAAATATGAGAACTTTAACATATATAAAGCAATCATGGAGTATATATAAGAGCAATATAGCAAAGTGCACTAATTGCTATAAGATTGCTTACACAGATTGGTAACTTATTGTGAATATAGGATACAATATTATTATTGCCAAAGGATCAGAGGGCTGCCCTTCTAAGTTAAGATCTTGACCTAATTTGTAGGTCTAACACGTAGCACCATTTTGCCTTTCATTTTTCTTCTTAGCTTCCATTTTTGATGCAAGTGCTGTGGATGTTGAGATCTGAACTTGAGATTCATTTTGAGATATGTGGCTGAAAGAAATAAATTAAAGGTTAATTGATGCATATATAAATGCAACACTTTGGTGATGAGAGCAAAAAGATGAGAATAATAGTGGTGCTCAAGTGAGGGAAACATGTTAGTTTTTTGTAGTGGCTTTTGTAGGTGAAAAAGAAAGTGGAGGAAAGGATCTTCTCAGCATATACCTTGGCTCACTCTTGTTGCATTTATGCCATTAATTTACTTTAAAAAAAAAAAACTTTATCAATCAAAATCAAGGTGACATCTACTTTTTTTTGTTTTGTTTTGAATTTACTTATGCAATTAAACATTTGTGTGCTCAATTAGGTATGACAATAAGGTGAACACATATTTTGCCTTCTCCACTTTTCACTTTTTGTAAAAACTCATTTTTCCCCTAAATTTTATGTATATAAAATATATTTATTATAAATATGGACAACATAATAATACACACACTCAGGAACATATTTGAATCAGTTATTTTTTAATATACAAAAAAATTTGAATTATCACTATACCAAAATTAAATATATAAAATTAATTAAAAATATTTTTATACTATAATCTATTTTATGTTGGCCTATCAATAAAATTTGTCAAGATCCGCGACTGCACACTGTTATTAATTGAATGCATCATCGTAATCCACTATATCCATTGGAGGTGAAAGATCCATCCTCTTTTTAAATACACCATTGTGAAAGAAAAGAAACACATAGCATAGCAACACATTAGCTGATATCTGGTTAGTATAATTAAGGACGTCACAATAGTGCCCTCAGTTAAAGGTATCCAATCAACTTCGTTTCGATTTTGATAATAAAAATCCATTTTGACTAGTTGTGTGGATTCAAAGTTTCTCTAGAAGTTGAAATTTGGAGTAGGGATGAGGAGAGTGTTGATACCCGCTGTATACCCAAATCCACTTAATTAATAAAAGATTATTTTTTATATACATTAACTCATTTATATAATTTAATATTCTTTTAAATTTTTAATATAAATTTATTCTCTCGACAGATAATATAACTTAATTTATTATTGTCTAATGATAAATATTTTATTATATTATTTATATCGGCTCCGAACCGATAAAAACAATCTCTATTCTATTGCATCAGTTAAAATATAGACCCATTTAAAAGGTCTCGTTCTGATAAAAGAATTTTCTCAAAACATACATTCTACATCAATTAAATATAGAGTTGAATTAAAAAAATACATTTTGAATCAATTATATAATAGAACCATTTAGATGAATCATTGTACACTAAGTTTGATTTGGTCTAATCAGGTTTGGTTTGACTCGGTCTAGTTCCATTGGTTAAGTTTCGATTTTGTTTGATTTAATATGGTACAATTTGAATCAGTATCGAGAATGAATCATTCAGACTAGACAAAATCAAACCAGCCCATAAGATCTGACTGAACCAAACAATATAGATCGAACCAAATCGGAACAAAAACACTAAATATTTAACAAAGCAAAGCATATCAAATCTAGTCTAGTTTAGTATGGTTCAATTTTCGGTATGATCTGTTTCAGTTTAGTTCAGCCTAATTTGGTTCGTATAGGGCTGATTTGGTTCGATATGGTCACCCTCGATCCGATCTGATTCGGTTTGGTTCAGTTCAATTTGATTTGATCCGATTTGATTCAGTTATATTTAGTTCAGTTTGATCTGGTTAGTTTCAATCAATTGTGGTTTTATTCTAGTTCAGTTTAGTCCAAATTGGTTCAGTTCAATTTGTTCAGTCTGGTTGGATTTAGTTTTGTCTGGTCTGGTTTGGTATGCACCATGATGAGACCGAGCACTTTGACCAATTTGTTGGGATTATTTTGGAGGAAGTGCTTTTAAAAAAAGAGCATAAAAGCTTTGTATTTGGATTATTTGAAAGGTGGTAAATGGAAAAGTTTTTCACTATAATTAAGTGAGAATGAAAAATTTAGTGGAGGATCTAAAAATATTAAATCGAAGAACATCAATTACATTATCTCTCAATGATACTTTAATTTGAGGGTTTTATTAGGTTTTTATATTGGACCTTGTTTATCTTTACAAAATTCACTTGTAAAATGAGAGGGTCTCTATTTGTAAATTCATTTAAGATTTTATCTTATCTTAAATTTTATGTGGCACTTGAGTTTTCCAATACAACTCTTCACGCTCAACACAATTGAGCTTAAAACATGGATATAAATAGTGAGTTGTTTGAATTAATAGATATTGATACTATATTAGGTTTTTATATTTGACCTAACTCATCCATACAAAATCAACTTATAGAGTAAGAGTCCTCTCTTTTATAAACTTATTTGAGACTTCATTTTTAATCTACATGTGACTTAGATTTTTTCCAATATACTTTACTCCGTTTACTTGAATAAAATGTTAGTTTCAAAATAGATATAGAACTGTTAAGAATTGGGAAGAAATGCATCATGTGGTTTTTTTATTTATTTTATGTTGTAGTTGTAATTTCATTAGTTGAGTTTGCTCTTTGTTATACAATAGTCTTAGTTTATAGAGTGATAAATTTGATGGATTAAACCTGATTTGGGGGTGATGATCTATACCGTAGGAATAAGAAAGTAATTTGAAATGATCTAAAATGGATTGATGTGTGTTATTTAGTGTCTATTTCTTATAATTTAATTCTAAAAATAATTATTTAAAAAAAAATCACTTTTAAGAGATTTTTTATTTGTTTATTACAATTTTTAAAAATAACCAGAATATGAAAATACTCTAAAATTTATTTTAAATGAAAAATTATTTTAATAATTTCTCATGAAAGTCATTTATTACAATTATTTATTTATTTATTATAATAGAAAAATACAAAATAACTACAACGTATCTTTAGAAAATTTCTAAATCATAGAATGTCAAGTTCATTTTTTTTATAACAATTGTTCAATATGTTATTGGTACAGTTTGTATTCAATATGATGAGTCCAAAACATTCAACAAGCCCATTTATATTGAAGTTGGATTGATCCGTGGCTCGGCCTAATTACCCAATGATTCTTTAATTAATAATTTGAAAGCAAGAGTTTCAGACAAGAAAATTTGTCTACTAACTAATTACTGATTATTTATTAATCCAAAACTTTTATGAAATTGAAGTGTATGAGCTTTGCCTATTGTTTTGCCAAGTTTGCAAGACAGACGACATGTTAATGTCTTATTCTAAGCTAATTTGTACTAGTGATCCGGTCAGCTAAAATTTGTAGAAACATTACTTTTGAACGAATCAAATCAAATACATATAAGAAATGGATCACATACTTGTCAAAGAACAGTGTTTGTGAATGCTGGATAACGCAATACTTATACCTTTCTAAGAATTTTAAAATTTCATGTAAATATTATTCTTTAATTATTAATTAAAATTTAAAGTTAAATAAAATTTTAATCTTTATAAAATTATTGTATTTCACTTTTAATCTCTACAAATATAACATTTTTTTAATTTTAGTTTTTACTATAGAGTTAATTTGAATCCCTACTATAGAGACTAAAATTAAAAATAATTATATTTTCAGAAATTAAAAAGTATGAATTTTTTATAAAGATAAAAAGTAAAATACAATAATTTTTAACAACTAAAAACTTTTTAATAAAAAAATTTATTCAAATTTAAATTTATGTATTCAATTGTTCAAGATATTTCTTAATTCTAAATTTACTGAAGTGATCAAGTCATAGACAACAAGTCAATAGTCAGAAATAATTTATTGCAAAAAATAAGCACCATATTTTATTCAAGATCTACACGTGACAAAAAAACAAAATGTGATTATCTCAATTATTACTCCCTATTTTTTTTCCAACTTTTTTCTGTTTTTTTTTTTTTAATTTTAAAATAGAATTAATTGCTGTTATGTGAGAGTTATCCTTATTTATTTATTATAGAGAGAAATAATTGAGCTGAAATAATAAAAAATAATTAAAAGTTTTTTTTTTTTTTTACGAAAGAAGTTTCATATCAATTGATTCATAATAATATGTTGGATACATGTTGGGATATGGATGAAAATATGAAAATTAGCTAAATACTTTAGTAGGTCTTTTGATTTCTGCCGAATGAAATCGATTAGCTTGCTGCCAGTCTTATAAAATGCACATACCTGTTGCGAGGTATCATCGGCGTGCTCCCAAATCTTCTTGTTCCTTTGAGTCCAAATAAAATTCTTAATATATGGCTGTGTTTTAATACACCAAATATGGTGCCACTGTCTAGGAACTCTATGATATGAGTTTTCAACAAAGTCATCAATGCAAAATTAGTATGCACTTCTAACTGAATACATGCCATTCTTTTCAAACATCCAAATCCAATCTCAGGAATTAACATTCAACAAATGAGCTACAGTCAGGTTTTGTGAAAAAGGGTCCAAATTTTGTGGTTGACAATTTGAGACCCATCACCAAGCCAATTCTCTTCCCACAATGAGATGTTAGTCTCTTCACCGATGCTCCGTCTACTACTATCTTTGAGTAAGTGTTTGATACTCTAAAAGTTGATTTTTTACTGCGGCCAATCATCGAAAGCAAATCCAAATACTTATCAATTCCCAACACAACATGGACGCCAAAGTGTCAGCAATCAAGTCTTTGGTGGTCATAGGGACATTATGGCTCATAAAATTTCAATTTTTTGAAAGTTGATAGTTTAGCCCGAGGCAGCTTCATAAATAGACAAAATATATGTCATGACCAAAGCTTCGCCGGTTGTAGCCCTAAAGAAAAAAAAATCATCTGCAAACAAAAAGTGATGAATAATATTAATAGGTGCACTTATGCAAATTTTAGTGTCATACAGATCCCTTCACCTTTCAACTTGGGTTATCAAAGCTGAGAGACCTTCAACATAGATAATGAATAAATAAGGAGAAAGAGGATCCCCTTGTCTAAGACCTCGACTTGGGATAATATAACAGACAAGCTACTAATCCATTATAGTAAAGTAGTCAACAACTTCAACACAAATCACCCAATTAATCCACTACGAGCAAAAGCCAATCAATTCTATCATAGATTTTTTCTGATGCCAAGCTTCATAGCAACATCACCTAATTTATTGTAGCCGTCATGTAATGGACAATCTCAATAGCGGTCACAACATTATCCAAGATGGATCTGCCTGCACTTTCCTAACATTCCTTTAA
This sequence comes from Cicer echinospermum, assembly GCA_002896215.2. NCBI lineage: Eukaryota > Viridiplantae > Streptophyta > Magnoliopsida > Fabales > Fabaceae > Cicer > Cicer echinospermum. The sequence continues at coordinate 51,991,234 of PGTU02000001.1, read as the reverse complement.
GTCTATTAGTTAAAACTTTTGCCACTAACTTATAAACCCCATTACATAAGGATAAAGTGTTGCTCTGACAAAACCTTCTAACAACTAATCATCCTGAATTCGGCTACAACTCAAACAAAAACAACTCTCATAAAAGAGAGAACAAACAAACTCTCACAACAAAAAAGAAAGTTAGTGGAGGTAATAGTACAAACTAAAGTTTCAATCTTGGTTTGTATAAACAATCTGACCTTACAATTAAAAATGAGTGGAGGTAATAGTACATATTGTTTAAAATCTTAAAATTAATGCTCATTAAGAAACTTCGCTAAAAAAAATGTTTGATTCTTATATATGAAATAAAATTTAAAGTGGGAAAAGTAATTTGAGATTAAAGGGATGCATCAATTTTACATATTTCATAAGAATTCATTATTTTGCTACTTCATATCATTATTTTTAAGATTTATTAATTTAAGATTCAGTTGCAAAAGTGAAAAGTGAGATAATTAACCGGTCATAATAGTATTTTCTTATTGAATACTAGTAAATGTGTAAAGTGAGTTTATGATACAAAAGTCTTTATGCCATAAGTCTTTATATCAAAAGTTTAAAATTATACACAACTTGATACAAAAAAATATTATAAGAGTAAGCAACTTTTCTTGACAAGAAAAGTATAAGCAACTTCAATTTTATTTCAATTTCAACTCTTTATTTGTTTTCAATGTAGCGGTCAGTTTTCAAGACAACTCAACTATAATTGTTTTTCCTCAGTGAATAGACAACACTAAAGAAAATTCAACAATAACTTGTTTTTTTTATCATAGAAGAAAATGCTGAGAAATTTCTTGAACACATAGCATAAATACACTTCTCCTAAGATCCACAATTAATTTCACCTGAAATGATGATTCCACAATTTACATTTCATATCATCATTTTAATTATAATATCCCTCATATCTCCACCACTAACATATGCACAAGAAGAATATGAAATCATAGCACAACATGATTGTAACTCAACATGTGGAACAATTTCAATCCCTTTCCCATTTGGTATGAATGAACCTCACTGCTATGCACACAAATGGTTCGAAGTAGAATGCAAATTAGACAACACTTCTCATAATGAAAAACCTTACTTGAAGTCATTAAATCTTGTGGTAACATTTTTTGACCAAAACTCATTGGTAGAAATCATGAATCCAATTTACCATTCCAATTGTAAAAAAAACAATAACAACAACAACAATAAAACTGTTGTTATAAACCTTAAAGACAGTCCTTTCATTTATTCCCAACAGTACAACACATTTCTAGCCGTTGGGTGTAACAATCTTGCTTTTCTTCAATCAAATGGAACAACGGTTGGTGGTTGTGTTTCAATCTGTGAAGACAATAACAACAATTTCAATTTGGAGAGCCGTAGTTGCAACGGAAGATACTGTTGCGAAACATCACTACCTTTGCATCTTGCGGAGTATAACGCAACATTACAAGGTTTAAGGAAAGAGAGTAGTGATCATGATGAGTGTAGTTATGCTTTGATTGTAAGTGATTTTTGGTTTTCTTTTGATGGGTCTTATATGACGGATTCAGAGATTGAAAAAATGAATAATTTGAAGAATATGGAGTATGCTCCTGGGATACTTGAGTGGGAGATTTTGAATGAGATGTTCGTTAATTCGACATTTCAAATTCCTTCAGATTCGGTTTGTTATGATTCTAAACTTACATCTTTAACTAATAGGACTACTGGTCGCCGATGTGATTGTCCCTCTGGCTACAGTGGTAATCCCTATGTTCTTGGAGGCTGCACAGGTTTTTCAATCTCTACCTTTTTACATTATTATTTTAATTTTATTCATATACAATATAATTATTCATCTCTCGTAAACATATAGTCTCATGCTCTATTTCTAGAGCAATTTTACCTACATGATTTCTACACTAAAATCTAACTAGGTTTTTTTATTTCAGTTATTCCAGGGTTCTTCAATAAGAATAATCGATCGAAGAAGTGGGTTATTGTAGGTAATTATAAATTACATTGCTTTTAACCCACTGAATGCTAAGCAAGAACTTGGTGAATTTCAATCTGGCATATACTTATTAGGAGAAGTTGTACACACGCAGATCCAATGTAATGTGAGCCTAAATCAAATATTTGTTATGAGGTTTAGGCTTAATTTTCTTAAGATTATACTAAATTTTATAGACAAACAATTAAACAAAAAAATTATTTTAATTTAAAATATTGTTTTAGATAAAATAGACAATATAATTAAATAAATAAATAATTGATACATACGGGATAAGTTCATTGTAGATTTTCATTTTTGCTTACTTGCATCTTTTTTCATAATAATTGTCTAATTATTAGTTCCTAGGTAAATTAGTATAAGAGTCGAACAATGAGATGCAAAAGTGGTCTTAAACATTTAAGATCTAATAACATTTTTTTTAGACAAAAGTGAACCCGTCAATAGTATGACAAATAAACTATTTTTTGAGGAGGCCTAAAGAAAAGGCTTTAGTGATTCCTCCTTGGACCGACCTTGATTTCCTAACTATGTCTAAACAATAGGTTTAAATCCCCTACAACATTTGCACAATGCAACATTATAGAGACCGTAATTCTCTATTAAATTTAACGGTCCCGAAGCTGCTGCACCATATCGTTGTTGCTTTCTATTTGATAAAAGACATTCAGACCTCTAAACTACACTCACCACCTTTTTATAATTTCCTAATTTAATTATTATGACAAATGTGTAGGAGTTTCGTCAAGTCTTGGATCTATAGGTTTCCTCATTGGTCTATGGTTATTGCATAAAGATGTGAAGAAAAGAATGATAAAGAAACGCAAAGAAAAATTCTTCAAAAGAAATGGTGGTTTATTATTACAAAAAAGAATGTCTTCTGGAGAAGTAAATATTGACAAAACAGTTCTCTTCACCTTAAAAGATTTAAAGAAAGCCACAGACAATTTCAATAAGAACAGAGTCCTTGGAAAGGGAGGACAAGGTACAGTTTACAAAGGCATGTTAGTAGATGGTAGAATTGTTGCTGTGAAAAAGTTTAAGGTTGAAGGAAAAGTTGAAGAGTTCATCAATGAGTTTGTTATTCTCTCACAGATCAACAATAGAAATGTTGTCAAATTATTAGGATGTTGTTTGGAGACAGAAATTCCATTGCTTGTTTATGAATTCATTCCAAACGGTAACCTTTTCGAGTATTTGCATGACCAAAATGAGGACATACCAATGACATGGGACATGCGTTTGAGAATTGCTACTGAAATTGCTGGAGCTCTATTTTACTTACACTCAATTGCATCTCAACCCATTTACCATAGAGACGTCAAATCAACAAATATACTATTGGATGAAAAGTATAGAGCAAAATTGGCAGATTTTGGAGCATCAAGAATAATTTCAATTGAAGCTACGCACCTTACCACAGTGGTTCAAGGTACTTTTGGATACTTAGACCCTGAATATTTTCATACTAGTCAATTTACTGAGAAAAGTGATGTGTATAGTTTTGGAGTAGTTCTTGCTGAACTTTTAACTGGTAAGAAGCCAATAACCTCTGTAGAATCTGGTGAATCCCAAAGTTTAGCTTCCTATTTTGTTCAGTGTATGGAGGAGAATAGGTTGTTTGACATTGTAGACGAAAGGGTCACAAAAGAAGGGGAGAAAGAACATATTGTTGCAGGTGCAAATCTTGCATATAGATGCTTAGAGATGAATGGAAGAAAACGACCAACTATGAAAGAAGTTACATTAGAGTTGGAAGGGATCATGGGATTAAATAAGAAGCTTAATGCACAACAAAACCATGAGGAAATTGAGCTTGCTGGAATTGAAGAGTCCCAACCTTGGGATGGGTATTATGCATCAAATTCATGGCCAATTGTCAGCAGCCAAACACACTCCACAAACTCGGAGGTCATGCATATTCTTGCATTAAAATAGTTAGTTTGTTTTTGTTTAATAATTGCTATTATTTTTTGGTGTTGATTATTGTAACATGTAAAATAAACAAGAGTTTGCTTAGGCTTTGGAGATCAGACAGGGAGATAATCTAGTTATGGATAAGTGAATAGTGGACGTATTTAATTGGCATAAACCTTGTCGGTTGAGGCACACTTCGTACTTGCTATTTTTTTATCATCCATGTTTTAATAGACTTTTTTCTGCAAAATCAGTTATTAGCAATATGGGATGTGTTGATATGTTTGTTAAATTCTTTTACTAGGGGTCCAACCATTTACTCCTGGTCACGATCAATGGATAATCTGCGTCTTTCTTTTATTCCTTTGATTTCATAATGTACCTTGAATATCTCTACAACGTTTACCCTTTGAACCGATTTTGGGGCTAAGATTAAAGCATTCAAGGAGCCTAATGTAATTCAGGTTACTGCATCAAAAACTAGCAGTGTATATTACTGACAGAAATAGGGCTCTATACAAGGAATCAATATAATCTTCTCTTGTGTTTATTCCTACACCTATATTAAAAAGTTCTATCTTTCAAATAAATTATACAATTTCTGGGACTTCAGAGAGAAGAGGGGAAAGTTGCCCGTAAACAGTAGATAACCACATATTGTTAAGTCTGGAAATCCAATTTATGCTCAAATCATGAAATGCTGAAATTCTCGTACCGCAACAATATAATCTCAACAAAAAGCCTGTGATCCTTGAGAATGCAAGTACTTGGGTTGAATCTATTGATCATCTACTTAATATTGTGAGTAGGGACACTGAGATAAAATTTAGTATTCTTGAAGTCATCCAAGAGTGGGTTGTATCCATCCTTGGTTCTCGTCTTTGTGGGCAAACCAAACTCTTCCATGAAAGCCGATGTTTCCAGCTACATCAAATACAAACTATTAAGGTAGAATACATAAAGTTGCTAAAATTTGAAGGGAAAATAAACATATCATGGAATGTCTCATAAGAATAGAAACAAGATATTCCAAAACAGATGTCGCAAACTTGTAATTCTAATACTAGCATATTAGGCAACATTAAAATATCTAAAATTTTGTTAACATTTCCTTATTTATAAAAGACTATTATTTTGTGTCTTTTGTTTATAAGATTTATCTTTGAAAAACAATAAATAAGGAGATAGAAAATAGAATGTGGGGCACTCAATCAAGGAATACACATCGGAATAACGATTGGTTGAGACCCAGCACTCCAACTTTTTGTTTCATTGCTTGAGGTCTTGTATGCAGAGATGTGATAATATGTTATAAAAAATAAGACAATAGCACTAACCGTAATTGTTCTCCTTTTCTTTCCTTTTTTCGACGAATGGTTATCCTGAAGTTTCAACCACCCAGAACAATAATGATCAATCCGTTCTAAAAGCCAAAAGTCTGTAGGAAAAAAGATATCAGCATCACCCTGCAACAAAAAACGAAAGCATAAGCTTTAGTACAACCATGCATTTTTAGAAGTTCGGGAAGAAATTATTTTATATGATTGGATCATCACTTGTATAATACAGTAGGCATTATTAGTTTTGCACTCATATGAAGTAACTACAATAATTGAGCCTCAATAGTTTCTTGGTGCAAGTGTGCAAAAAAAAAAAAAGTGTTATATTTAAGCAAGATTGTTTGAAGCTACAACAACATCTGCTGGTCATGTACAATTCCGGCCAGATAGACACAAGGTAAAGGCCAATAAGAATGAGGAATGTGGATTGAATAGGAAAGAAACTAGTGCTTAACAAAACCTTTGCCTCCATATAATTTTGGTAATCTGTGCTGCTACCATCTTTCTGCAATGCACAAGGAAAAACTCTGTTAAGACTATCAACAGAAGCTTCTTTTTTCTATTTATTAAGGGAAAACATAAAAGAGTGACTTCTGAAGTTGATAATGAATTACATCATGTCTGTACACACATCCTTACAAATATCAATATCATCCATGAGATGGAATAACTAGGAGCACGGTTATGACCGTCCATTTTAAGTTTACAACGAAAATATTTTGTTTACTCAACAATCCAATAGGATAATATAGCAATAGCTTAGCCATAAAAAGTGAAGTACCAAGATTAAGGAACAAAAAGGTTTTGGGGACTTGAGTCCTTTGCGGTCTATTTCTGGTTACAGCATTTTCAATTAGCAGTTAATGTAAAAAAAGTTACATTGATACAGCTGCTTTAACAAAATAAACATTGCATGAGCTATATACATAAAAGAAAGATGGCAAGGTCACCATAGTGGAAGTTCCTCAGAGCTATTAGACATTGTTTCATAATCATATCACTTATGCAGTGTAGAAATGATCAGTTAGTACACAGAGAAAATGAATAGACTCCATTCTAAGAACTATTGCATGACAACTTCGCTGCCATGCGTATGAAATAGAAGGAAGAGATAACTGTACTATTTAGGAAATGTATAACAAAATATACTTTAGTTGAAACCAATGGAGCTCGTTCACCAGGTATCTTCACATCCGGCAGGTAGCTGAAATCAGAAGCAATCAAAGACATCTTCGGTAACACCTCATGGAGAACCTCAAGTAATTTCTGAAAAAATTGAACATATGGTAAATGTAAAATTCAATTTGTAATTTTGTATAACAGGCTTAAGGCAGATTTAATATTCTCTTACCAAGCAACCGGTTGGCAGCCAACATCTCCGTGGTTTTGGGTAAACTTTAGACCAAATACTTTTAAGTGTTGATACTGCACTGCTTTGAGTGGTTCTGGTTTTATCCAAGTCCAAGATCTCAACACAACGTGTAACAAGTGAGTCTTGCAATGGCTTGTATAACTCGCTGAGTGATTCTCTATTAAAAGTAGAAAGTAGTTGACACGTCAATAAAAACAGTCACAGAATTGTTATAATTTGATTATCACTCAACAGCAAACATTTATCAAAACATCTTTTTTTCTTCATTGCTACTAACTAGCAAAACCCTGTATTGTGATGTATGTAGCAACAGTATGATCTGCATCCATGCACAAACACTTACCGGTCATGTTGTCTCTCAACCCAAACTTCCATCAATGGGGAGATTTGACTCGCTGAATAGACAACATCATGTGGAAGATTATCAAGTACCTGCACAAAATAATTGAGACGCAAAATAACTAAACAATAGTAGTTATATGGCAATCAAACATATATGGCAATCAAACAGTTTGAAGAATTATGGGATATAGAAACAAGGCATGAGCTTTTTTCACTGTTGCCGCTTTCTTCAGAGGAAGATGCACCCCAATCCACTATACCACTACCATTAACTATATTCTTCATGGGTGAGATCATAAAACTAGATCCATACCAAAGGAATTTTGTTTTTTTTTTGAAATTACATAAAACATAAAAACAAGCAACCTTTTCTTTTATTAAGAAAAACATTCGAGCAGGAGGAACAAAATCAATTCATTATAGAACACACCTCGAGCATTATTACCCAACATGGTTGTTGCTCCACATCCCCTGCAAAGCAGTGAACAATGATATTAGCATTATTTCATAAACTTCTATTCCACATAGAAGTCCCCACAAACCACCAAAAAAGGAGCTTCACAGCTTAAGAATTTGAATTTTAAAAGGAAAATAAAGTATATAACCAAGTCCCATAGACCATGCTAGTATTATCAAGCTATAACAAACCCTAGGTGAGAACAGACAAATATTGAGCTTGTTTATCATCCTAACATGCACCATTACCCACCCATTCCGCATACCAATATTCACTATCTCTTCCTCAGTTCCTTCCCCCAGATCAATGTTACCCCAAGAAAAATCAGAAGTCTAGACCCTCCTATATATATTAAACAGTATTTAAAATGAAACAAACAAGCATTAAATGATTCCAATTTAAGCATTACTCATTCAGATTACTAATTCATTCAAGTACAATTAGTAACTACCCAAATGAAAAACTAGACATTAGATGGGGCTTTAACTTCCTAATAGGTTTATCAAGAAGGAAGCTTTGATGGTAAGGACTTAGGAGAGACTGCATGATATAGTTAAAAGAATTAGTTCCATCCACAACCCCTTGTTTGTAGCACTTTTTTGTTTATAAGTTATGTTAGTAATTAACCAGTGGCTCCACTACAGGGTAATTCAATCTTCATATTCATAACCACTTTTAGAAGCCACAATGAAATTTATGTAACAATAGAGGAAATTTTTAATAGCATCCTACCCCATCCACTCCGGTCGGCAGCATCACGACATTCTACCCTGAACTTTGGAATATGGCTGCGCACTTCACCGACAGTTTCTTTTTGCACCTCAGCAAGTGAAGGGCTAATCTCAACTGAGCTGTATTAGAAACAGGATATTAACTGGGAAGTTAACCATATGATACACAAGACAGTAAATCTACTCCAATTCAATTCACTAACAGTAATCAATAGAATGTTCATAAGACTGAGAAATTACTATTACAAACATGAATAAGATATAAAACCAAATCTCTAATCAATTATACACATAACACTTATAAGAAGAAAGATTGGTATCTAAAATCAACAAAAAAACCACCTGTATAAATCCTACTAAGTATAAATCCAAGGTCCAAACCCTCCTGTTCACATTGGCTGAGAATGAAATAGAACCAATCAAGTGAAACCAGAAGGCACACAGCTTGCTAGTTTCTAACTTTATCATCCATATTTCATACTTCAATGGAAGTGAAACTACAAAATTAAAGAATGACCCCTAAATATAAGTTACTAATAGGAGAATCATGCAAGACAGGGAGATGAATTGCATAGATAATAAAAGTACAGAAAAATTTAAGCACAGCCCACTGTCTTAACAAAAAAGTTTTAAAAAATGGCTCTAATATTATAATTTGGTTTTATAATAAAATATATATTATATATTGAATATCTAGGCACGTACGTGTAAGTCATACTGTTATAAACTTTTTGCAGGAGCATTCAACATTATGTAATCCATTATACCCCTGGCACATGTTCCCGATCCACCACCAATTTCATAAATCTGATTGCAAATTAGAGGGATGGTATCAACTACTGATACAAGTAATAAAAAGTAACAAACTGTTTAAGCGACAGATTTATAATGCTTAATCAATTTTATCAAAAAGAAAATGATATGAAGCTTACTAAAGAAAACATTAAACAAAACGAAAATACAAAGCTGGTGTGAAACGTATTTTATATAGAACTGAAACATTTATGCAGGGCTTGCAGTCTAGCTGCTTGACTATGAGAGATGTTCTCTCAGGCTATTAACAGCAGATTTGCAAGAAACAAAGGGAACAATATTGGATATGGACATATGTTAATGGTAACTTGGTAAGAGTATTGAGAGTAAACATGTAGATTAAAGACCAACTGCAAGACACAATACACCATTAAATAGTTTTGGAATTTGTGTGAACTCTAAACTCTCTTGCCTATTCAATGATTCAATCTGTGACAAACGACTTGTATGCATGATATTTTGTCTATGGTTTTCAGACAAGTTTTAGGAAATGATATTTCTGTAATTACAACCAGTTAGTTCGTATAAAAAATTTAAATGAAAAATAAAATAAAAGTCCTATAAAAAATTTAAAATGACAAACAAATTACATTTAAAAACTCAAAACACTGAATGTGCATCAACAAATACGGAAGTCTCCTAATCTCGGCATTTGTCAAAGAAATTTAGATGGGTGAAAAAGGCCAAATCTAGATTGTGAAACAAATATCACATGCAAAAGTTGCAGTAGGCTTACTTTTAGAGGAACAGAGAAGTTTGCAGTGCGCATGATGGCTTCAGCAATAGCATGGGCATACCAAGGCTGCCAAAAGAAAAAAAAAATCAAAACATAAAAACAGCTAAAGCACTGCATGAACATGTGTTCAAAAAATTAGAAATGCAAAATATATTATTTGAGATTCTACAGCAGTTTCAAGCAAAAAATTCAATAATCTAATACATAAAAACAAAAATACATATATGAGTCCTGAAAAATTGTATACGGAAGCCCACACCCGTTATGTGCTTGATTTGATTGTGTACTTAAACAATGATCAACTCCACCCTAAATATAGGATACAGTTGAACATCACAAGGTATACCGAACCGCAGATTATTTAAATCAAACGTAAATGAAAATACTTTACAATTTTCATTTTAATCAATGAAAATTTTACATTGTCAATAAACAGAATGAAATGCAATATAATGTATTTCACAAGCCATAGTTATGCTTCATATTGATTAACAGGGACCAGTTTTCTTGATCTAATGTGTGCACCATTCAATGCCCCTTAACCTTCCTAGCCAGCAGTTATACATTTTAAGAACAACTCAATGATCAAAACAAATTTCCTTAAAGAAATAAGGCAAGCAACAAACTCAGAAGTGGCCAGAAGATCGCGAAAAATACCAATGAGAAACAACAAGATAAAGCTGTGTTAAACTTATTAATTTATTAACAGAAACTTGATTGAAAACTAGGCACCAGTCTGTCTGTTGTTAATATTAATGTCATCGTACACACAACACAACTGATGTAGCATAAAGCAAATATATTAAAAATAAAAAAACTTTCTATATCAGCCCATACATACGATGGTATGATTAGGATGCTAAAGTGTTTGGAACATTTTAGGCTCAACAATGGTTTGTTGTTGTTGTTTCGACTTTTCCCTAGACCTACACACCATGTAACCCAAATTTGCAAGTATTTCTCACAGGCCTGAAACAGAAGCAATTGATCCCTTAAACAAATTTATAATTTTATATTGCTTGCAACCCCTTGATAGAAAAGTTGAACTTGACCACAATATATTAAAGTTTGAACCTATAAATTCTTGATTAAATAATTGAATTCTAGCAATTATCTCCTTCCCAAACTGACAACTATTAAAATCACATTTTGAATCATATTTGTGAGGACGAGAAAACTTTATCACCTGGAATGTTTTACCTTAAAAATCTCTACCGGGGTAAACCATGATATGTCACTCTGCTTGTAAACATTATCCAAATATCTCATATAAGCTTTTCGGCCTGAAATATTTCACCAACCTACAAACATTAGCAGTTCTAACATACCACTGGAAAATTATAATTAATGTTTAATAATGCTTTTATCTTATAATTAATGTTTAACAATTTGGTTTGAAATTCTGAAAATTTCATCCAGAAAATTGAAAAATATGTTAAAACAGAAATCATCCAAAAGCAAAAAGCTGAAAAGTCAATTTCCCAACTTATGCTTAAATTGATTTGTTTCAAACAATATGTAAGATAAAGCTTAAATTTACAAACCAACAGCAAAAATTATAAAAGAAAGTGCTATTAATATAATAAACAACATTAGTTCCAGCCTTTTCCAGATATCACAAAGAAACAAAGGGAACAGCTCGACCAGAACAAGATCATAAAGCGATAAATGCTCTTTAGTTTCTGAAAACAACCTCATAGTCATAGATAAAAAGTTAGAAGTGGTTAATTAAGCTGAAATGGTAAGAGGAAGAGGAGAAGGACCTTGAAGTTGATTGAATTTAATAGTATTGGGAAGAACACCAACGGAACGAGATCTTTGGGAGAAGTAACCGTGTAATGGATGGTAGAGTGCAGAATGAATAAAATCACGAACAAGAAGGGGTTTATCGCCGACAATGTGATGAGTGGAGTACAATGCTGAATCGCAGAAGAGATTAGGTTAGTGAAATTGGAAAACGAAAGAGAAAAAGAATAAGAATAAGAGAGAGAGCACCTTTAGAGGTTACAGAAATGAGAGGAAGCACCCTCAGATTGGTGCGAGTGAACATGATTTGATTGGGATGCTGCGGAAGGTGTTTGTGTTTATGTTTTCTTAAACCCCGCTTTCAATTACTTCTCCCTATTCCAGGGTTTTGTTTTCCCTTCATTTTCACTTCATCCCAACTATCAAAACCATAATTCTCCAAATCAAAACTATTTCCCATGTTTTAATTTCGATTACTAACTTTTTTTTTATAGATAAATTAGTAAAATATGTCTGGCATTAATGATCTAATTAATGAATTATCCTCTATTAACTATCTAAGTTAAAACTAATAAGAATACTAATGTATTTTTATTAGTGTTTTGTTTTTCTTAAATTGATAGTAGACTTTATTTTATTAAAAAACTTTCGATTCAAAATATCAATGTCTCTTGATCAAGACGTCAAAATTATTTATTTAATTTATATTAAATTAAATTTGATTTATTAAATTTGTATTAGATTAAATTTAATTTAGATTAAATAAATACCGTAATAACATAAGAAAACAAAACAACGGAACACTAAATGGATTAATAGTTGATTGATATTATTTCTCATGTTTTAATTTCTTATTAGTTTGTTTTTTAAGAATTTGTATTAGTTGTTGGTTAATGAGATTAAGTGAAATGTGGATGGTTAGAGAAAACATAAGTTCGAAATTTGGTTAGCATAATTTTTAATCAGTTTTATCTATTTTCTAGTCCAACTCAAATCTATTATGCTTAAGTGGAATCTAAAATTTATTATTATTTTTCTACAGATGCTCTCGTATAGAATAAATTTCTTTTAGACAAAGATCCTTACAAATCGTAATCTTATTTTTATTATGTTAATTTTAAAATTTTTTAATGATGAATTATGATTAGATGTAAAAAGTTTTATAGAGTATTGCATACAAATTAAATTGTATAAGGAGAAAATCTAATTGAGAGAGTAAAATCTATCTTGTGTGTTCATGAGATTGTTAGATAGAGACTAATTATTACTAATTTGTTAAATGATAGTGGATAATTTGCCTTGTATAGAGATAGATCAATGAACCCAACACTAACGACAGCACCTAAATATATGCAATACTCATGCCTATTTATTGATATTTGATAGACAGATATAACAGTTATACATGAGCTCATAGTCCTGTGGACAATACTTTATTATATTTATATGGATTTAATTATACTTGAACTTCATGGCCTTGCTGACAATGCTATACTATACAATAAAGCACAGATTCTTTATGGGAATTGCATTCTCAAAGTTCCCTTCTACTTTATTTCAGTCTCAAGCTTAAATTCCTCTCCAATAAGCTGTGACAAATTTGAAACTTCCACAATAACAAACTTAGAAGAGCTATCAAATTTCGTCATCACAACAGTTTTTTTTATTAAACTCATTCCATTCACAATACTCAACTCACTCTCAGCCATATCAATCCTATTTAATCTCTCATGCTTAGGTATCCCCAAGAAAGTAACCTTTTCTATAATCCATTTTTTATCCAAGGCAAATTTTCCATTAGTCACATTAGATGTAACAGAAACACTATCATTGTTCAATGCACCATAAAATCTCACAAGTGTCCATTGATCTTTCTCTCCTTCAATGTCAAGACCCTCACCATCATCTAAATACACTTGTCCATAACTATTCCCATTGCTACTAATCACAACCACAAGTTCAAATGCAGTTTTTCTAGCAGCTTCAGTGGTCATTGCTTCACCTTGTAAGGCCAAAATGTTACCTTCACCAACATGCACATTTATGTGATCAAATGGTGCATCAAGTGTGACATGTTTGCCTGATTCTGCATTCACTGAATTTGAGAGATTAAATAGATCAAACCAATTTCCTGAAGGAAAATATGCATTGACGGTGACTGCGCCGGATTGTAGCACAGGTGAGACTAGAACACCTTTGCCTAATAGAAACTGAGAGTTTATTTCATATGTTGTGACATCTTCAGGGAACGAAAAGAAAAGAGGTCTTGCAATTGGTGTGCCTTTTGTATTTGATTCATACATTAGTGTGTAGAAATAAGGAAGAAGGCAGTAACGAAGGCCGAGCACTTTCCTTGCTGATGAAGCAACTGATTCCCATAGGTATAGCTCTTGCCGGGTCGAGCTTTTGTCTGAATGATCTCTTGCAAAGGGGTAAAAGGCCCCCAACTACGTCAAGGACAATAAAAAGTATTATATATTTATATCATGTTATGTTATGATGAAACACTTTCTACCAAGCTTTTTTTTAACTACGATTGATGCTGTATCAACTGCATTTGACTGTGATTCTTTGTAATATAAAAAATTCTTTGTTAAGAATCGCAGAGCATCTGCAATTTGAAACCTTGCTTTCTACATATAAAAAATCACAGTACTTTCCATATGCGACTTATGTAAATATAGTCTAGTGAACAAAAATTATGGTTGCTATCCCATTTTGAGGATCAAAATGGGATATTAGATATGTATCAGTATATGCAACATGCATGTTATAATGAAAATATTTCGACCAGGCTATTAAAGCGTTAAGATTTTTTATGTCTTTGCAACCGCGATTGAGTCTGCATCAACTCTATTTGACCGTGATTCTCTTCAATAATAAGAATCGCGCAGTGTCTGCAATTTGAAATCTTGCTTTCCACATAACAAAAAATCACAGTACATTCCATGTGTGACTCCTCAAATTTTAGTCCAGTGAAAAAAATTTATGGATGATATCCCATTTAGAGGATCTATGTTTGTTACCTGGATCCAGCGCCGGCAAAGTTCTTCAGTTGTGTTGCCTGAGAAGCCACATATATCTGCTCCAACCATAGGAACTCCAAAGATTCCAAAGTTCAATATGGATGGAATTGAGTATGCCAAATCATTCCATGTAGCAGCATTATCTCCAGTCCAATGAGCTGTATACTTACCTGAGCTTACAAAAGTTGATCTACTCAAAATGAATGGCCTTTTACCAGTTATATCAACTAAGGCCTTATTAGTTGCTTTGGATTCTAGTAGTCCATATAAATTGTGTGAATCATACTCAGTGATATTACCATAATGTAAAGATGTTGCTGGCACTGTTTTTTCATTAATCGGCCGTTGAATGCCACTACTGTTAATTTTGTAGGGAGGGTTATCAAGGTTAGAATGTGGAATGTCAGGAGAAGTTATGAAATTTGATAACTCATTCATATCAAGCCAAAGACCATCAAAAGGGAGAATGTCCATAAATAATTTGATTTCTCCACTCCAAAATTCTTGGCTGTGAGGGTTAAGAAAATCAGGGTAGTAAACTTTTCCAGGCCAAACTTCACCTAGATAGTTGACACCATTTCTCTTTATATAGATATCAGCCTTCAAACCTCTAATATAGGTGGCATATGTCTCATTTACACTGATACCTGTGTACAAAATTTGCCACAAATCAATGACTAACGCATAGATGCTATGTTTAGTTTGGAAGATATTTTAGAGTAAACCATTAATTTAGTCCCTCAAGTATCACTCTGCCTCCTATTTAGTCCCTAAACTGCATGACAATAATAAATAGTCCTTAAACTATATGAAATTCTTCAAGCCAAACCCTAAACTATATGAAAATCGTCTCTTTGACCCCTAGTATCTCTTGTCAATATATAACGACTTGAGACTAATTTGACGGATTTCACATAGTTTAGGGACTAACTTACAGATTTCATAGTTGAAGGACTGCTTATTATTGGTATATACTTTAGCGATTAAGTAGTTGACAGAGTGATCTTTGGGGGGCTAAATTGATGGTTTACTCGATATTTTATGGTGTCCAAATTAAGTACCGGGATCCAAGATAAGCACATATTTCTGACCATTTTGGTGAAGGGTGTCAACAAAATTTCTCATCTTATCAAGTGGAAAATTAACAGGATCTAGTGTAAAATCTTTATATGCATCCATGTAATCAATATCTGTCCACATAACTTCAAGGGGTATACCAGCTTTTGCATAGTTGGTTACCACACCCTGGACATCACTTACATTCTTGTAGCCCCATCTACACTGATGAAAACCTTCACCAAGAGTTAACAATTATGTGGATTTGCATGGAAATTTGACATCATGAATCAGTATGCATAGAAAGAAAGACAATTGCAATACACTAGTGTTAGATTTTATTTTCTAGACTAATGCAAAGAAATTTCATATTGAAGTACACATGGCCTACTGAGGTATGTTTTATTCAATGAGGCAATGAACCACACATTTGTTCTTGGAGGAAACAGAACAGCTAGATTCATCACCATCATTAAATAATGCCATCATGGTTTTAAATTGTGGTATGCAGCAACAATTACACAATTACAAGCACAACGTAAATGTTTTAAAGTTTCAACAACCGCTATTTTAATAGGTGATCCACCCACCGTTGACCGGTATCTGAATACTGCACAAGATATCCACAACAATAATGCCACCTTTCAGAAGTAGAAGCTCACAGTTCTCTTCGTCTTCACAATTGAAAAGGTGGCCTTATAGGTTTCTATTTGACAAAAATAAGTGGAAACAAGTATTGTTTTGAGACACTTAAATCTATTTTCTCTTATTTTTGTCAATATGACGCCAATTAGGCCATTGTCGAAGTTTTGAACGATCTTCAAATAGTGATCCACAATACCGTGAATCAATGCAGTCCTTAATAGAGCTTGCCATAAGCACTTGACTTTAAAAAAAACAACTAGAACAAAAAGGTATAAAAATTCAAAATAAACTTACTTACCAAAAGACCAATAAGGCATTGGAGCAGGCCTACCAATGAGTTCAGTATACTGTTCCAAAACCAATTCAGGCGATGAACCAGCAAAAAAGTACAAATCAAAAACACCACCAATCACCTTATAAGTAACACGATCACCACTATAAACAACATCCATTCCATTACTATTAAGAAGCAAAACACCATGCGTGGTCCCACTTTTCACTCTTCCATCAGATGAACCCGACCTCACATCCAAATAAAAAGGGTGAGATCCATAAAGGTTCACATCAACATTGGAACTTCCAACATCTTTATTCCAAAGAGTGAAACTTGTGTTTGGTTGCAACTTGAAGGAATTCTTTGTATGCTCCCCAAAACCATACAAAGAAGCTCTTTTTATAGGCAGAGAAGAAGAAAGTTGCAAGTATTGTTCTTTAAACACTAGAAACGTTTCAGGGTTTAAAGGGTCTTCTGGTAAAGTGTTAAAGAGTATATCTTTGGAGGATTTGCGTGAAACAGTGAAACCAAATGGGGTGGTGTTGTGGAGTGTGAAGATAAGATCTGAATTTGGATGTGTGAGTAAGAAGTTTTTTGAGTTTTGTGGATTCTGCTGAAAAGGGTAAGATAGTGAGGAAAATGATGATTCTCTTGGAATCACTTTTTGTGGAATTTCCCATCTTTGGTTGTTTGAATCAGTTATTCTTACTCTTAATCTATCCTTAGTCTCAAAACTGCAATTCAAAGTTGAAAATTTAGTTATTATTTATTAGTAATAATTAATAGAAAGATGGATATTATAGATGGAAAAAGTAAAACAAACAAAACCATACGATTATATGTTTGTGTGTAGTTGAGACAACTAGACAACAAAAAACAATAATTGGTTATTAATTAGTTACCTGGCAACGAGGTTGAGGAATGGAATGTCGGGTCCAAAAACAAAGGAGGGTTTGATGAGTTTAAGGTTAGAAGTCAAAGATGTTTTTGTAGGATCATTGTTTACAGTTGTGATTGTGTAGCCATAACCAACTTGTGAATCTGCAACGGTTTTGTGTAAGATGAGACAAATAATGAAACAGAAGGGTAGTAGTGGTAGTGGAATGGTTCTGGTTTTAGTTCTCGAAGCTATAGTAGTCATTTTTCTTTGTGTTATGTGCTTAGGTTTGAGTGTGGATAGAAAATTATATCAATTTTATATTATACATGGTTGTTTATTCATTTAAGTGGAAAGGAAGAATGGTGGACACTTGCCACGTTGACTTGGAGCATTGTTTCTTACAACCAACCAGCATTTTCCACTAACGTTACTAATTTAGTACTGTTAGTTATTTAGAAAATGAAAATGTTAATCTCTATTTTAGTTATTCCTAGAGGATAAATTCGAAGTTAAGGCACTATTTAAAATATTCTATTTAATAATGTCAATATTAACATTTTGGTAACTTTAGTTGGATTTTAATTTTACGGATAATCTTATATACTACTCTCTCCCAATAAATTATAAACAACAACATATTCATATTCATATTATAATTATAATTATTTATTTAATGATTGACAAGTAACATTACTATTTTATTATTTAATTAGAGTAATCAAATCCCATATGTCATACTGCAAAAAGATTGATATCTACCATGCGATTGCTTCCAGTAGCCACATGGGTGGTATGGCAAGTAGAATACCGCACTACAATAAGACTGCAGTGCAGGATAACTAGGGGTCCACACTGGGTCGGATCAGTCGGGTTCGGACCCAAAAACAACAACCGACTTAAACCACAGGTGATTGACAAGCCTAAAGTAGTCAACTCATTGACTTGATTTGAATGGGTAGTGGTTCATGGGTTTTTGGATAAAATTGATGGATTAATTCGATTTGGGCCAATCATTGAGTCATTCAAAATATCTGATTCAATGTGTGTTTTTTTTTTCTTTTTGTAATACCTAATTTGTGGGCCAATTTTTTTACCCATTTTAAGGCAATTATTTGGCCCATTTTATAAATTTTGAATTTTATTTTTGTTAATTTTAACATATTTGTTATTTTTCTATTACAAGGTTCTCCATTTCTATTACTGGTTTCTCTCGGTCATTATATATGAATAAGCTACAAATTCAAATTTTCAGATGTTATTAAGCATACAACAATAGCCTTTCATAATACAAATCAATAGAAATAACAGGGATGAAATTATAATTTCCTTTCAAATGACTATGACAATATTACAAATCAATATAAATTATAGGGATAAAATTATAATATCCATCAAGTTGTTGAATCAATTTTGTTGATTTTGATGTCCAACCTGAAGAACAGATAACAAATGTAAGTCTATAATTATTAATAGTGAGGATATAAAATAACAATAATCAAGCTATGTTTTTCTAAACATATTATCTTGCTTTTCTAAACATATAATCTTCTAACATATCATCTTGCTTTTTTCTTCCATATAATCTTCTAAACATATAATCTTCTAACATATTATCTTGCTTTTCTAAACATATAATCTTCTAACATATCATCTTGATTTTGATGTCCAACCTGAGAAACAGATAACAAATGTAAGTCTATAATTATTAATAGTGAGGATATAAAATAACAATAATCAAGCTATGTTTTTCTAAACATATTATCTTGCTTTTCTAAACATATAATCTTCTAACATATCATCTTACCCATTTTAAGGCAATTATTTGGCCCATTTTATAAATTTTGAATTTCATTTTTGTTAATTTTAACATATTTGTTATTTTTTTATTACAAGGTTCTCCATTTCTATTACTGATTTCCCTCGGTCATTATATATGAATAAGCTACAAATTCAAATTTTCAGATGTTATTAAGCATACAACAATAGCCTTTCATAATACAAATCAATAGAAATTACAGGGATGAAATTATAATTTCCTTTCAAATGACTATGACAATATTACAAATCAATATAAAAATTATAGGGATAAAATTATAATATCCATCAAGTTGTTGAATCAATTTTGTTGATTTTGATGTCCAACCTGAGAAACATATAACAAATGTAAGTCTATAATTATTAATAGTGAGGATATAAAATAACAATAATCAAGCTATGTTTTTCTAAACATATTATCATGCTTTTCTAAACATATAATCTTCTAACATATCATCTTGCTTTTTTCTTCCATGCTCATAAAACTTAATATTAACTAAAATCTTTTAAAATATACACACATATAAATGGAAAATAAAACCTTAAAAAACACCTAATACACACTTAACCTAACTTAACAATAATGTAAAGAAACCATAAAATACCCAAAAGAGAAAACTTTCAAAAACTTAAAAAGATCCGTTATATAATAAACTTTCAGATATCAAACCCCAAAACAAAAACAAAACTTCAACACAGAAATCATGGTACGTTTAGTAGATTCATTACTTTAATATAGACGAGAAAAAAAAAAGAATTTATTTAATCAAACTCAGATCGTACGAAAATTGAAAATTGTAACAAAAAACTTGTGCTTTAAGATCGTTAAAATAAAAAACAAGAACTCATATCATATTACATGTACCTATGTGCGTTTGCGAAACATCTTTTCTCCATTTACAATTGATGAGAAGAAAAAGAAAAAAAAGAAATCAGTGGCCAAGTTTTGGTTTAGTTAGAAACAGAAATGATGGAGGTAGGGGTGGTGGTGGCTTTAAAGCAGAAAAATGGAGGTGGTTGCAGTTTATTGCAGAAGGGTGAGTTGAGTCGTCAGGGTATGAGTTGAGTTAGAGTTAGGGGTGGACAACCATCCGCGACACGGATTAAACTGAGCAGCTCGTGGCCCAATTTCTGTAACGGACGGGTCAAAAGAGGGTAGACGGGTTCACAGGTAAACAAAAATGGGTTCGTGTGGTTTATAACAGGCGGGTTCGGTTAAAAAAATTTGGACCGCTGATATCTGAACCCGCTCAACTCAAATTATAAAATAAAAAAATAAAAAAGAATATATGAGAGGCTTTACTGAGTCCAATAAAAAAATGTCCAAATACAGTAACTCATCTAACTAAAAAAAGACCTTAGTCTTCATTCTTACTTTCACTCACAAGAAACCCTAAAATTTTAATCTCATCACTCTAACTCATAACCTGACAGCTTAACTCACCCTTCTGCAATACACGGCCACCACCTCCATTTTTCTGCTTCGAAGCCACCACCACCACCTACCTCCATCATCTATGTTTCTAGCTAAACCAAAACTTGGCCACCGGTTTCTTTTTTTCTTTTTCTTCTCATCAACTGTAAATGGAGAAAATATGTTTCACAAACGCACATAGGTACATTGATTGCGTTTCAGCAAGTGTACTGAATCGTTGCAAGTAATAATAAAACGGTAGTACCGAGTGTCGAACTCAAGGATTGCATTTTACTATTGAATTATATTTGATTACTAGAATTGAACAAAAAGGTTCCCAAGTTGATTGAAATAATGTTTGAAATTAACAACAATAATAAAATTGATCTTTTATAATGAGGAAAATGTCAGGGATGAGTTTCACTTCGAATCCAACCTTGGTGTCTAATTTGATCCTAGTTACTAAATTCCTTTATTGACTTATTACCGAATTCTCTTTATTATTCTTGCCCTAATGTCTTAGTGACAAAACCTTTAATTCCAAAGTAACCCCTAATTCCTTAGTGGATTTAAGATTAGAATTAAGCATTACCGTATAAAAATTCTCTTGTAAATTTTTGCTTTGCAACTAATTTAATTGGTTTCATGACCTGCATCTATCCCTAGACTACAAATTCATGAATTTCTCATCTCAAGCATTCGTAAAGTCCACTTCCGTTTCAAAATACAAATCGTAGAACATTTTAATGTTGATCAAGCAATAAAAAGCATTAAGCACAGAGATGAGAAAAACAATTCAATAAACTCATTCATATAACTAGAAATCAAATCAGAAAAATAAGGGTTTCATCTGGTTACACTCATCCCTAACAAATAGGGTTTAGTTACTCATGACAGAGATACAAAAGATAAGGATTAAAGAAGAATTACAAGAATGATTCAATGATGATTCTTGATAAAACTGCTTCAATGGCGTTAGAAACAGTCGTCTTTGAGTTTCTATGCTAGGGCACATGTCTCCCAAGTTCCCCAGAGTCAAAAAGATCCCTAAAACAGTAAAAATCTGCGTTTTTATGGTTGCTGGTGCGCGTCGCGCGCCCCAGGCGCGCGTTGGCAGAGTCCAATCCTGCGAAATGCGCTCCAGGACGCGCTCCAGGCGCATTTCATATGATGTCTGATGTATTTTGCATTTTTCTCATCTTGTGCGTCTGAATTCGGTCCCGGTGTCTTCATGAAAGTTGTAGATATGGATCTTAGCTTTCATTAGCACTTGGAGTGACACTAATTGGACATCTAGAACTCCAGATATGGCTGAAATACTCCACATATGTCATGTTGATTTTTCACCAAAATTCAGCACTGCACTAAAACAAAACGCAATGTAAAATTACGACAAATTCCTACTTAATCAACGAAATAAAAACAAAAAACATTTTATTAACTCAAAGAATAAAAATCAACAAAATGTATCAAATAAATCCTTAATTTAACTGATGATTGAGGATAAATAAGACTAAAACAGTGGGAAAATATGCATATGATGAAGAGTCATCATACATGCAATATGATATGAGTTCTTGTTTTTTATTTTAACGATCTTAAAGCACAAGTTTTTTTGTTAGATTTTTCAATTCTCGGACGATTTGAGTTTGATTTCTGTGTTGAAGTTTTTTTTTTTTTTTTTGAGGTTTGATTTCTGAAAGTTTATTATATAACAGATCTTTTAGGGTTTTTGAAAGTTTTCTCTTTTGGGTATTTTATGGTTTCTTTACATTATTGTTAAGTTAGGTTAAATGTGTTTAGGGGTTTTTTAAGGTTTTATTTTCCATGGTTTTTTAAGGTTTTATTTTCCATTTATATGTGTATATATTTTAAAAGATTTTAGTTAATATTAGGTTTTTATGAGCATGGAAGAAAAAAGCAAGATGATATGTTAGAAGATTATATGTTTAGAAAAGCAAGATAATATGTTTAGAAAAACATAGCTTGATTATTGTTATTTTATATCCTCACTATTAATAATTATAGACTTACATTTGTTATCTGTTTCTCAGGTTGAACATCAAAATCAACAAAATTGATTCAACAACTTGATGGACATTATAATTTTATCCCTATAATTTGTAATGATTTGTATTATGAAAGACTATTGTTATATGCTTAATAACATCTGAAAATTTGAATTTGTAGCTTATTCATATATAATGACTAGGAGAACCCATAGAAATGGAGAACCCAATAATATAAAAATAACAAATATGTTAAAATAAACAAACACAAAAAATTAAAGTTTATAAAATTGGTCTAATAATTGCCTTAAAATGGGTAAAAAAAACAGGCCCAAAAATTAGGTATCACAGAAAAAACAAAAAAAAACACAATTGGGCTGGATATTTTGAATGACTCAATGATTGACCCAAACTGAATTAATCCACCCGTTTTACCCCAAAACCCGTGAACCTGTTACCCGTTCAAACTCAGTCAATGGGCGGACTGCATTGGGCCTGTGTCAATCACTTGTGGTTTGGGCCGGTTGATGTTTTTGGGCCCAAACCGACCCAATGTCCACCCCTAGTTAGAGTGATGAGATTAAAATTTTAGGGTTTCTTGTGAGTGAGAATAAGAACGAAGACTAATGGCTTTTTTTAGTTAGATGAGTTACTGAATTTGGGCCTTTTTATTGGACGGGGTAAAGCCTCTCATATATTCTTTTTTTTTTCTATAATTCGAGTCGGGCGAGTTCGGGTATCCGTAGTCCAAAAATTCGTAACCGAACCCGCCTGTTATAAACCCTACAAACCCATTTTTGTTTACCTGTAGACTCGTGTACCCGCTTTTGACCGCCCGTTACAGAAATTAGGCCACGGGCTGCTCTGTTTAATCTGGACCGCGGGTAGTTGTCCATCCCTAAGGATAATTGTTGTTTGTTTTCTTTAAGTGGATCTTTACACAAAACGAAAGAAGTACATAAAAAGTTATTGAATAAAGAGAAAAATAAGAGAAAAAAAGAACTAATGAAAGGGATAAAGAGGAGGGAGTACATAAAGAAATTGTTTATAGAGATGATTTAAATTTTAATAGTGTGGCAGTAACTTTTTTTTTCTAAACTAAAAGTTTATTAAAAATAAAAGAAAAAACAAAATTTAGGACATTGACCTTATCTAGAAAAAGAAAAAGTTTTAAATTTCTTTTAAAATTATGAAGATTTTTTAGTCTTTGAGCAGAAATTATATTATATAATATGAATTATGTCTTCATTTTGTTTTTCATCTTACAAATTACACATATAAAATATTGTTTATTTAGAATAGAACAAATTGCTAACATCTCTATCTTTAAAAAAATTGTCCAAAATTTTAAAGTCATGAACAATCATGGTATATAATCATCACTAACAACAACATTAGATGTAGTTTTAACTATTGTATCTCGTGTCTGTAAATTTGTTTTCTCAAAAGTATTTTGATGACTTTGAACATTATTTTTGTAACACCCCAAATTTTATAATAAGCTATTTTATTAATTAAATATGATTTTAGATAATTAATTTGGTGCTAAAATTGTATAAGAATATATGTTGATTATTTTTATGATTAATTTTCTTTATATGTATATTTTCTATGATGTGTTAATTTGTACATATTTGACTAAATGAGTTATGTAAATAATGAATATTATATTTTATTATTTTATGTATTTTTTCTAAAAATAATAAATTTTTTTAAAGAATACTGATTAACAAATCTTGTGCGTCAAATAAGTGTGTCCATCTTATGCGTCTAATCTTAATGGATTACAATAAGCCGAATGATGACAAAAATGACATAAATATTAATCCAATGACACAAACACACTTATTGAATGCACATGATTGGTTAAACAACCAAAATGAGTTAAAATAAGCCTAAGGAGGACGAAAATGACCTAAATGTTAATCCAATGACACAAACGCACTAATTGGATGCACAAGATTAGTTAAAAAAAATAGATTAGAATAAGCCGAAGGATGATGAAAATGACCTGAATGTTAATCCAATGACACAAACGCACTTATTGGATGCACAAGATTGGTTAAACAACCAAAATAGATTAGAGTAAGTTTAAGGAGGATGAAAATGACCTAAATGTTAATCCAATGACACAAACATACTTCTTGGATCGAGAAGATTGGTTAAACAATCAAAATGGATTAGAATAAATTGAAGGATGACGAAAATGACCTATATGTTAATCCAATGACACAAACGCACTTATTGAATGCACAAAATTGATTAAACAACCAAAATGGATTAGAATAAGTCTAAGGAGGACGAAAATAATCTAAATGTTAATCCAATGACACAAATGCACTTATTTGATGCATAAGATTGGTTAAACAGCCAAAATGGATTAGAATAAGGCTAAGAATGACGAAAATAACATAAATAATCCATTGACACAAATACACTTATTGGACGCACAAGATTGGTTAAACAACCAAAATATTTAAGTGCTGAAATTAAATTTTAGAATACTGATTAACCACTAAAATGATTTATGTACTATGTGATTTGTTTTGGTTTTCTGATTATTATATTAACTTCGAGAATAAGAATTTACTTACTTTATCTGCTAATTGAAAAATCTTTGTTTGAATTTTTTGTAAATGATAAAGATTGATTCAAAAAAAAATTAATAATTTAATTGTGATAAAGTTGGAGTTGCTGGATTTCTATGAGAATATTCTACATCATAATGTCAATTATTGAATTAGATATATGCATGTATATGTGATTAGATGATTGTGAAATTGTTTGTGTGTCAGACATCCTAAGTGTTGAGTGTTTAAACGTGAGATAATTCTATATTTCTTTATTTTGATTGTTGATTTATATTAATGTACGTGTCATTTCTTTTGTTGTTGTAATTGTTGTAAATTACAAAATAAATTATCAGGAATGTATAATTAAGTGGGTTTTTAACCTAAAGTAAGTAGTAGAAGTTGTGACACCGCATTCGCACTCATGAACCACGTTAAAGATACTTTTAATTATCTATGTTTGAATTTGAATGACTGCAATTATAGTTACCTTAAGTAGTTGATTATATGAGTAGGAGAGACTAGTTACCCCGATGACTCATCGTCAATAAAAGAGATAATAATAACCTGTTGTAAACCATGAACTTAGTCATTGAAATGTAAGGTATGTTGTATCTTAAGTCCCTCACTCAAATAATAATTAAAATTAATCATTGGATCATCAAATTTGTTTATGAAAAATACAATTTAATATTAAAATAGTTTTTAATCAGTATAACGTCGGAACTAACCTGTAAAATTAGGATATGTTGATACACAAATAACAAAGCAATATAAATATTTTTAGTTCACAATCTTGGTCTTATTCAATCTTCACTAATATTATTAGAGAGAAAAATAAATATAAATGATTTTAGAAATATTCGATGAATTTTAAGGTCTTTTCTACCTTAATTTAAATTGATGCATCATACTCTCATCCTAATTTTAATTCATAAACAAAATATTTGGTTAATAAAAAATTTATGAACTATATATGATTAAAATTCTAGCCTCTTTTATAGTTTTCCACATGTCTTCTCTTCTATGGTTCCAATTACAAATAATATTTACATTAAATAAATATATTTTTGCCAAGATTTAAAAGAAATATAAATAATTATTATTTAACTTGCATGTTTATTATGTGTTGCTTTTTTTTATTATATAAATATATGTGTGTGTTTTTTTTTATTATTTAATTAAATAGTAATCAAATACCATATGTCATGCTGCAAAAGGATTGATATCTAGCATGCGATTGCTTCCAGTAGCCACATGGGGGGTATGGCAAGTAGAATACCATACCAGTGCAGGATAGCTGTTGTTTGTTTTCTGTAAGTTGATCTTTACACAAAATGAAAGAGGTACAGAAAAAGTTATTTAAGAAAGAGACAAAAAAGAACTAATCAAAGAGATAGACAGGGGAGAGTCCATTAAGAAAATGTTTGTGGAGATGATTTAAATTTTAATAGTGTGGCAATAATTTTTTTTCTAAACTAAAAGTTTATTAAAAAATAAAAGAAAACCAAAAATTCAGGACATTGACCATATTAGAAAAAGAAAAAGTTGTTAATTTTTTTTTTAATTATGAAGATTTTTCAGTCTTTAAGCAGAAATTATATTATACAATATGATTTCTTTCTTCATGTTTTTTATCTTACAAATTACATATATAAAAGGTTGTTTGTTTAAAGTAAAACAATATACTAAGTTAATATTTCTATCTTTAAAAAATTGTGCAAAATCTAAAAGTCAAGAACATTCATGAGATCTATATAATCATTAGTAAAAATAATATTAAATGTAGTTCTAACTACTATATATCTCGTGATTATAAATTTGTTTTCTCAAAAGTGGTTTGATGATTTTGAGCATTATTTTTCTCTGACACCGTATCATTTTAAAATACAATACAAATGTCTAGACAATAACTCTTCATTTGGAGTTTAGATAAAATAGATTTAAATACTTTTCGAATTGTAATTTTAGTACCCGTTAATAGTAAAGACTTTCCATTATTTCTATTAATCATTTCACTATCAATCATCAATTGATTCTACTTCTTCATGTTTTTCTTATGTGATTTAGAAATAAATGGAGAAAATTTCAATTGATTTATCCTCTCTATTAGTAGTGTCTTTTGTACTTATTGACATTTGGATAAAATGCCAATTTTGGCTGCCTTCTTAATTTTGTTTGTACTTTGACTCCTCATTCAAAGGTATACAAAATTCGGTCATTACCTCATATTTGGACCTGCCTATTAATTAACCGTCAAGATATATAAATTTTGATATATTTCTTTAAACTAATAAATTAATGAATATACTTATGAAACAAATCGAAGATTTATTTATCAATGTTTATATCTGAAAAAATAATTTCATAAAAAAAACGTCCTTTTATTATTTATAAGATTATAACAAATTTTTACATTTTATCAAAATAATTGTTCAATATTAATTATTATGAGTAATAAAATTTATAAAAATATATAAATTTTATATCATTAATCCTTTTGATAAATAATATTTAATTATTATAATTATATAAATGATAGAAAATGATTTTTCTAAATAATACTTATTTAACTATTTAATTAAAGATCAAATGTACTTGTCTGTGTCAATGAATTATTTACGATAAAAACTCTATAAATTATTTTGTTTATGCATAATTTTTTTTGTATAAGCTTTTAAATACAATACTTCATCTCTCTCAAATTATATGTCATTTTAATAAAATATAGTTTTTCTAAATTATATGATGTTTTACATCTATTAATCATTAATGCTTTTATTTCTATTTTACCATTTACTATTTATTAGTCTTTTTTTTTTCTTTCCAATTATTTTAATTTATCTTTCTCATTCAATTATGGAATGATACTTTTGTAATGTAACTCACAGTTTATCTTTATCGTACAATATTAACTACAATTTTTTTTTCTTAAAAAATACGATAATTAATTCACATAAATGCAAAATCACGAGTTTAGATCTGCGACCAAACTTCCAAGAAAGTGTGGTATAATTTAGTACAAAGAGTAGTTAATTGCACTAGTTAAATAGTTATTAATTATATTAGACAAATTAGTTAATTAGTTAAATATAAGTTTTTTTTTGGGTAGTTAAGTATTATAGTTAGCCACACTCTCATAGTCATTTATGCCATCTTTAATTTGCTTGAACTTACAATCGAAACTATCAGGTCTTTCTGCCATCTTTGTCCTTTGGATTCTCAGGAATCGAAGAGATTTACATGTTTCATCACAAGTTGAAGCAAATTGAAGACGACATATGAGTACGACTTTAATGAAAAGAACAAGTAACTAACTAATACACTGCAACTTAATTTATCACAATCATTATAATAATTAAGTCTACTAAATTTACTATTTTTTTTCTTCCCGTCAATACAATTTAGTTGATAGCTGTAAGAACATTGATTTGTATAAATTTAAATTCAAATTTAAAATTCTCCACTTCTTCACACTTAAAATGTGTGAATCTAATCACTTAACAAAAAAAACTATTTTTTTGTAACACCACCATATGTCCGTTTCCAAATCCAATTGACTAGCAAACAAAAAATAATAGAAATAAAAGATTTATTCTCAATCACCATTCTAACTCTATCCACATAGCCAAGCACAGGGATACTTTGTTCATTCCTGAAGAAATTACCAGGATCAACCTTACTCTTTATTTGAACCAACCTATGAAAATTATCCTTAAAATATTGAATTCCATAAACACTACCTTGTGAGTGGCTACTAAAGAAACCATGATGATTAATACCCAAATCTAAGTCCTTATAATTAAGATAAGCTTGTCTTGGATTTTTGGACACAAAAGGAGTCATATATTTATAAAGTTCTCTAGTAACATTTATATGATAAAATGTTACCTCTTCGCCTGCCTCATTCCAATTAGCTTGATATTGAATCTTCCATAAATTTCCAGCTCTATGAGGTAAAGGAGTTTCATTTGATGAAATTTCAGCCATTTTTCCACCATAAGGATTGAAAAACATTACACCCTTTTCCAACTCAATCATTTTTTTCCAAATTCCTTCAAAACCCATAATGGAAATAGGTTCCTTAACATAATCTGATTTTCTTTTCAAGTACCTAAGTAACTGAGGTTGTCTTTCCAGCAAAATCTCGACCGGCGTATCGATGTTTATGTTATCCCAAAACAGAACAGATTTAAGCCAACTTGTTTCAATGCAATCACTTTCCATCAAACCCAATTGAGGAAAACTCTCATTCATTAATGAAAGAAGAGATTTTGAGTCACCAAGATAAAGAGCTATAAAACTAGCCCTTATAGTTTTCATTCCATTTTTTGCATCCTTCACAACATCCAATATAAGCCTAATGAAAAGATCATTACTTGTAGTTGGTGCAACATGTTGCCAATTATAAACTATGTTTGTTGCATTTTGCTCCAAAGTTCTTTGAACTTCAAAAACAGTTACTATCTTAGGAACATGAACTAGCTTAATTTTGTAAGAAAGAACAACACCAAAATTTGCTCCACCACCACCTTTTATAGCCCAAAAGAGATCTTCACCCATTTCTTCTCTATCAAGTAATCTACCTTTAGCATCAATTATTTGTGCATCAATAACATTATCAATTGAAGTACCATATTTTCTCATCAAATTACCATAACCACCACCACTAACATGTCCTCCAACACCAACAGTAGGACAAACACCAGCTGGAAAACCATGAATTTCACTTTTCTCAGCAATTCTATAGTAAACTTCACCAAGTGTCGCTCCACTTTGAATCCAAGCTGTTTCATTTTCTATATCAACTTCAATTGATCTAAGATTGAACATGTCTAACATAAAGAATGGAACTTCAGCTACATAAGAGACACCCTCATAGTCATGTCCGCCACTTCTTATTTTCATTTGAAAGTTGTGTTTTTGACCACAAATTATTGATGCTTTTATGTGTGAAACATGTAATGGAGTGATTATGAGGAATGGTTTTGGTGTTGTTGATGTGTTGAAACGAAGGTTTCTTATGTAGGCTTGTAAGATTGAAGGAAATGAA
Organism: Cicer echinospermum; assembly: GCA_002896215.2. Lineage (NCBI taxonomy): Eukaryota > Viridiplantae > Streptophyta > Magnoliopsida > Fabales > Fabaceae > Cicer > Cicer echinospermum. The sequence continues at coordinate 51,961,012 of PGTU02000001.1, read as the reverse complement.
GGACTGTTTTGTGTGAAAATTGATTCAATTATTGGGTTTGAAGGTTCAGAATTGTTTACAAGACATTGAATGAAATTGTTGTGAGCTGAATTTGTAGCAAAAACAGAGGAAAAAAGAGAAAGTAACACAATAATGTGAAGCAACATTTTTTGTTTCTATTTTTTGTTGTTGTCGCACAATGTGTAAAATTAAGGATACAGAAAAATAGTGAACTTTATATAGAACTCACCAATTATTATGTGAGTATAGGAATTGGATCTCAGTACAGTCACGGACTCAATGCAATCATACAATCTAAAATTCACGACCGTCCGATTAAGATTGAAAAGTTTAGAGTTTAAAGTGAATAATTTTAATTTAAAAAAAATTTAAAATATTTTTTTAATCGTTCAATCTCAATCTAACGATCACAAATTTCACAAATTATCTAAATTTAGTATTGTGTGATTGCACAAAATTCATATTTATGAGTATAAAAAAAATCAATAATTTTAAATAATTCTATTGAAAAGTTGTCAGCGGACCGCCAAATATTGAGACTATATTATAATACTAATACTTTAAAGTATTAAATATATGTATTACCTTTCATATTTATATATAAATATCTCTATATCAACGTTTAAATTATCTATAGTCAACAAACTATTCACAATTAAAATGTTACATATTTGTGAACAATGTCATGTTATTATGGACCTCAAAAGTTGTATTGTTGCACATTCAGATACGTGGAACGATTTTGATTCATGAAGCTCCCGTGTGGTACAACCAAGTCTACTTATCTAGAAAGCTCGTATAAGAATACCAACCACTAATAAAACATGCTTTAGGGAATAATTTGGTATACTTATCATTGCTAAAAAACAAAATTTACAGCAACATATGATAAATATATATGTACGGATCAGTCCTTATTAGTGTGGTGCTATGAAATGAATACTCACCATACATCGATGATAAATTCTTTTTTAAAAAATCAACACATTATATGGTACATTTTATTTATGGTCCGTATATTTGGAACCCCACAGCACATGTTGATAGGGTACAATGGCATTGGCATTATTATGTATGAGTAGTTATTGTCTACCAATAAGACTTAACTTCCATCGCTCAATATTTTTTATATATGTCATGAAAGGGACGTGAAATCAAATGTGATCTTTGGATTTGAACCCTTGATAAGAAGCAAAAAGAAAAGAAAAAAAAAGGTGATGCTCCATTTTTATTGTTTTGCATACATCAAGTAAAAGTTTATTTATTCTAAGTTCAATATTGCATGTTTCATGTTACAACAAAAATTATTCTTAACGGCAATTATTAAAGGCAATATAAATGCACAAAAAATTATATCGTCACTAAACTAACCTTTTGTAATGACTAAAAATTCTTCTACCCTTTGAGTATTGCCGGTAAAAGAGTAATGATTGCCACTAAAAATCCTTTGATTTTTTTTAAAAGAGATAATAAATTGTATTATAATTAATTTAAATTAGATATCAAGTTCGAGTTTAAAGACTACTCTTTGATTCATTTTTATCTAATTTGTTTATAGACTATCTTTTTGACAAAATTTAGACTATTTGAATAATTCTTTTTATAGCAATTATAATTGGCCTAAAGAATTGACTACATACAAGCATCTACTATCAATATAAGAAAATTATAAGACAATAATGTACTATGAAAATTACAAAGTTGTCTATTTAAAATATGATCATGCACATAAAACTACATATATAAAAACTGGGAAAAAAAATATTACACATAAAACTGTAATAAAAAAGTGCAACCGAAATGTAATTATCATTTACATGATTGATTCTAAAGTAAAAGTATCAATGGTGCATTAACGGAACAACACCGTAATTACATAAAGAAAAACTTGTAATTTCAATAAAATTACATAAGTGATAAATATAGAAAATGACGGGATAAACATTTGTTGATTTTTTATTTTTTATTTTTTTAATTTCAAATATTATTAAAAAATATGAGATAAATATTTATCAGTTATAAATATAAAAATAAAATTGTAGCTAGTTTGAATAAAATTACATAAGTGATAAATATAAAAAATGATGGGATAAATATTTGTTGGTCTTTTATCTTTTTCTTCTAATTTCAAACACTATTAAAAAACATGTGATAAATATTTGTTGGTGAAAAATATATTATACGGGACAAATATTGTTAGTGGTAAATATAAAAATTATAATATAAATATTTGTCGCTAATACATATAAAAAAAAAAGACAAATATTTAACATTGATAAATATTAAAAAAACGAGACAAATTTTTGTCATTGATAAATATTAACATATTTGATAAAATATTTTTCTCTAATACACAAAAAATATTGTCGATGATAAATATAAAAATTATGGAATAAATATTTACTAATAATACATAAAAAATATGGGACAAATATTTATCATTGATAAATATTAAAAAAAACACAGAACATTAAATCTATGACATTGATAAATATATATAAATATTGAATAAATATTTGTCATTGATAAATAAAATAAATTTTTTTTTGAAATCTATATGAAACGTGTAAAATATCAGCTGCTTGCCACCCGTACGAAATCACATATTTCTCGCTAGTTTCAAATAAATTTAAAATTGTTTAAATTATTATTATTATATTCAACATCATTGTCTTAGATTCGTCTAACATCATGTCACATATTCGAATTTATGCCTTCGTATTTATGTGTAAATTTCTAATATCCTATCTATAGAATTTTTTTATAGAAAATTTAACCACATTTGCAAAACTCAGATAACAGAGTCAAGAGAGCTCATTAGTTTCACATCTTGCATAATGAAATAAAACCAGTCACTGAATTGAACAAATAAAAAATGTACTCATACTAAATTAATCGTCTAGAGTATGATTTACATTCCAATAAAATCAAAAAGAATCTTAAGGGAAATGCATGGAATAAATGTGATTCAATTTCAGTATAAAAGCCAAAAGGCTTTCCATTGTTTTCACAGAAGCTTCCTGACTTGAGAAACAATTTACATGTGTCACTGATTAGTAATAACTAAATTTAGAGAAAATTCTTGTGAAGTCACGGTTGTAATTACAATAGGCACAACGATTAAAATTTTAATATTAAATATGGATGTGTTGCATGCAGACATATTAATATTAAAAACTATTCTTTTAACATTTCAAGCTAAAAATAAATTATTATGAGTTAATCTCTTGCATGACTTTTGATGCTCATGTTTATATTTATGTTAAAGATTGAGGAATCGTAATTTATAGTAAATTGTGTACTATCTAATTCTTCAAAGTAATTTAAAATACAATTAGAATAGTTATAGGATACAAATATGAATGTTTCACACGGAAGTAAATTAATGTCTAAGTCTAAATAAAAAATTATTATTTAGATTTAAAATCAAAATATATTAAAACGAAATTATCAAATTATGTGACTGTTAGATTATTTTATATAATAACAAAATAAATAAATAACTTACAATAAAATTTCGTGCTACGCACATGTTCGCACACGTTAACACGCTAATAATAATAATAATAATAATAATAATAATAATAAATAAATAAATAAATAAATAAATAAATAAATAAATAAATAAAGAGTGGAGGTAGTAGTTATTATTGATTTGTTATCCGATCTTTGATGAGGTATTTGCGTGCTCGATTGTACGACTTTAGATGATTGCAAGCTTTGGTAATATGATTCTAACGGAATAATTAAAAGCAATATATTATTATATGGCAAATGTTAGGGTACATATTAAACAATCAAATGTATAAAAATTTTGTTTTGAAAATTTGTATATTAATTCAACTCCTACAAAATTGATTCCATTGACAAAATTGTTCATGCCTAAAGTACAAGCTCTTTGAATGAACATCCAATGAATTTTTTTCTTCAAAAAGTGGCTTCTAATATCACTTAATATTCTTCATGTGGGATCTAGTCAATCAAAATAACCATCTAGAAGATCTTCAAGAAGACCCGTTGATGATTTGGATATAACAAGGGAATAGCATGCATGGGTGAAGTTGAAAGAACCAATTAGTTAGAGTTTCGTCTCTTTAAGATTTTTTTTAAAATAATTTTTATAATATTTTATTTTTTAATAATATTTTTATAAAAGAATTTTAAAAATAAAGTTTTAAATGAAAAATTAGTTTAAATAGTTTACCTTAAAATATGATTTAAGTATTTCATTTACTTATTTTATAAATTTTTTTAGATAATAAAAATTTCAAAAAATGAAAAATTATTTTGAGAAGCTCTTCATAAAATTCATTTTTAAAAGGCATTTTTTAAAAAAAAAACATGAGATTTTTATCGTGTTAAAATCTCTAATAATGAATATCTAAGTTATTGAATGTCAAAATTACTTTTTTTAATTGGTAACAAATGATTCTAAAAAATTTCTACTATTTTTTAATTAAATTTTTATAAAAAATATTTTTTTAAATATAAAGTCAAAATCATTTTTTTTTTTAAATTTTAAACAAACATACCCCGTATATATTAATATATATATAATCACTTCTAAGATTGTTATATAATCCCTTCTAAGATTGTTAAAAGATCTTATATGGAAATAGTGTACGATGTTCATAAGATATTTTAATTTATAATTTCTTAAATTCTACAAAGTAGTTTATGAAAATATATATCTTATAATTTAAACGAAAATAGCTGATAGTTTGTACAAAACAAATTAAATTTATTTAAACTTTTGTTAAAGAAACAACTTATACATATAGTCACTTATATCAAAAATGTTTATACTATATAAATGCTTAATTAAACTATTTATCAAAGCATGACATTAATATAAAATGAATATAACTTTTTAATGTTCAAACAACAAATTTTCAGCAAAGCTTGATAAAACATATCTAGTCTAGTATAAAAAACAATTTAGAAAAAATACAAGATATTTAACGGAATTTGAATTCTGAATATTGTTTTCAAACTTTTTCAGATACTCATATATCACAACAAACTTACATTAATATTGAACTTACATAATTATAATGTAGTAACTAATTAACAGGTTTTATACACCAAGTTTTATTTCCACACAATCAAACTTATTAGTACAATACAATTAACTAAGAAATGAATAAGTCACAAACAACTTTTTAGTTCTTCCTATGAGGCAGAATAGGGATACTTTGTTCATTCCTAAAGAAATTATCAGGATCAACCTTAGACTTAATTTCAACCAATCTATTAAAATTATCCTTAAAATATTCAACTCCATAAACTCTCCCTTCAATGTAACTATCCTTACCATTATGGTTAATTCCCAAATCAAGATCCTTATAATTAAAAAAAGCCTCTCTTGGATTTTTGGAGACAAAAGGTGTCATATATTTATGAAGTTTTCTAGTCAAATTTATATTATAATCAGCAACATCTTTTCCTGCCTCATTCCAATTAGCTTGATATTGAACCTTCCACAAATTACCAGCTCTATGAGGAAAAGGAGTTTCTTTTGATGAAATTTCAGCCATTTTTCCACCATAAGGATTAAAATATAATATTGCACCTTCCAACTCAATCATCTTCTTCCAAATCCCTTCCAAACCCTTCTTTGAAATTGGCTTCTTCACATAATCACTTTTTCTCTTCAAGTAGTTCAATGATTGTGGTTGTCTATCAAGCAAAATCTCAACTTTTTCTGTTATATTTATATTAGTCCAAAACAGAACAGATTTAATCCAACTTGTTTCAATGCAATCACTTTCCTTCAAACCCAATTGAGGAAAACTCTTATTCATTAATGAAACAAGAGATTTTGAGTCACCAAGATATAGAGCTATAAAACTAGCCCTTATAGTTTTTGTACCATTTTTTGTAGCATTAACAACATCCATAATAAGCCTAATGAAAAGATCATTATCAATAGTTGGTGCCACATGTTGCCAATTATAAACTATGTTTGTTGCATTTTCCTCCAAAGTTTTCCTAACTTGGAAAACAGTTACTATGTTAGGAACTTTAACTAACTTAATTTTGTAAGAAAGAACAACACCAAAGCTAGCACCACCACCACCTCTTATAGCCCAAAAAAGATCTTCACCCATTATTTTTCTATCAAGTAATTTTCCATTAACATCAATGATTTGTGCATCAATAACATTATCAACAGAAAGACCATATTTTCTCATCAAATTACCATAACCACCACCACTAACATGTCCTCCAACACCAACAGTAGGACAAACACCAGCTGGAAAACCATGAATTTCACTTTTCTCAGCAATTCTATAGTAAACTTCACCAAGTGTTGCACCACTTTGAATCCAAGCTGTTTCATTTTCTATATCAATATCAATTGATCTAAGATTGAACATGTCAAGTATAAAAAATGGAACTTCAGCTACATAAGAGACACCTTCATAGTCATGTCCACCACTTCTTATTTTCATTTGTAAGTTGTGTTTTTGAGCACAAATGATTGATGCTTGTATGTGTGAAACATGCAATGCTGTGATTATGAGAAATGGTTTTCTTGTTGTTGATGTGTTGAAACGAAGGTTTCTTATATAGGCTTGTAAGACTGAAGAGAATGAAGGATTGTTTGGTGTGAATATTGCTGAAGTTATAGGGTATGATGTTTGTGAATGGTTTACAAGGCAATGAATGAAAGTGTTGTGTGGTAAATTTGTAGATGATGCTATATTGCATGATGAGATAAAAAGTAACACACAAATGGGTGATAATAATAATGAAATTTGTATTCTATTTCTCTTATTATTAGGAGAAAGGAAAAATCCCATTTTTTTTGGTTAATTTTGTTATTGATGTTGCTGTTATAGTAACAAAGAAAATATGAGATATGTATATGAGTCTCTTTGAGGATGATATGAATTGGTATTTATAAGGATCTCTAGGAAGGTTATATTGTTAGAGAATTAATGAAAGTATGATTTAGGTTACTTCATAATTTGACCAATAAATTTTTAGAAAAAATAATACTATAGGTTACGTAACTCAATCATTCTTTGACTTTGCAAAATATGATTTGTCAATAATGTGTCACAATACATGCATATAGTATTATGATCAATTGTTGTAATATTTTATTGTTTAATTATATTTCGATATTATTATATTATTATTATATTATTATTATTATTATTATTATTATTATTATTATTATTATTATTATTATTATTAGGAGGGTAAATATCTATATATTAATTATATTAGTTATTTATTATTAGATTTCTAATGAAATAATAAATAAATTGGTATAAGAATGACACTAATTGTCTTTTAAAATAATCAAAACCCTAATTTGTTGTCACTCTATATATAGAATAAAATCTCCATTATACTCTCACACAACATATTAATTTTTCTTTCAAATAAAAAAAAACGTCTAAATAAAAATCCAATTGAAGAATCACAAAAAACAACAAGTGTTTGTGGCATATCTCTCTTTGTCTAAAGATTGTCTCTCCTTGTGGATAAACTATCAAATATAAATACAAGTTTAAGTTTATATTTTAATTTTTTTTTTTTAAAAACAACATGGTATTATATCCTTATTTAACACTTTTTCTTCAAATTTTTTAAAATATCAAATATATTAAATTATGATTTAACTATCTAACATGCAAACAACCTCTAATCGTATTCCACATAATCTATAATCTAAAACACGTGGAATTCGCTTCTACTCCTCGATGCATGTTTGTAGTAATTAACAAATTAAATTTTTATTTAATAAGAGAAGGGACTAATCATCGTAGCACTAAGAATTCAACCATTATTATTTAATTATTACTTCCTCTGTCCTGCGATAACTATCCTTTTTTTTAAGAAAATTATCCCAAAAAATATATTACTTCCAATTTTTAATATTATTTTTTATTTTTATTGTATAGACAAATATTAGTGTCTAGTAATTAATTGAAAAGAGAGATCATTGTTAATGCCAAGATCGAACTCTAGATATCGTTCATGAAACATTTTCAATGTCTCATTTCTTACTAACACAATTTTAGTTATCCTTTTTCAATTATACTCGCTAATTAATATATCATGCACCACTTTTAAATTATCATTCTTCAATTTTATATTTATAATAATAGATATACACTAATGATTAATAAAGATAATGAAGTAAAATTATTATTGTTTTTTATTTTATTATATTTTTTTAATAAATGTAAAATGATGAAATGTGATCGTTATGTTGGAACATAAGTTATTTTATTTAGTTTAGTCAGTTTACACAATCTCAGTTGATTAAAAAAATTCTAATTTGTTATTCAAATTATCTCAGCTAGTGGAATTTCTGAAATGGTTCAATTGTTTGGTCAATTAAATCCCCCGTCTACGCTATTATCCACTAATTGTACACCTCAACTTTGAATTATATTGTTTGAAAAAAAAAAAACTTTGAATTATATTGTGTTTATGAGACTTTATGTTATGTATATACACACATATTAGAATGAAAATTGGTCATTTCTTATATATATATATATATATATATATATATATATATATATATATATATATATATATATATATATATATATATATATATATATATATATATATATATATATATATATATATATATTGTACTTAAGGCCTTTGTGGTGGAGATTGTTAGAAAACTTGACTTTTGAGTTATATTATGGTAATCATTTGGAATATGTGTTTGACATTTTAAATTTAGTCATGCTAACACCTTGAGGTTATCTTTTGAATCCCCCTTCTGATTCATAAGTGATAAATGATATATCTAGAGATGTCAATTATTAACATATATCTATAAGTGAGAATTTACGTTGGCATGCATGACCACATTTAGATGTCAGCTGGTGAGGATATTGAAGAATTAAATCTCCTTAGGAATCATCTTCCACCTCACTGTCTTTGAGAACATTACAATTACACTCCCATTAAATTAACCGCAAAGCATCAATTTAGTCTAAAAATTATTGTGAGATCCAATTTTATTTCTAAGAAAAATAAAATTAATTTTTAGTCTTTAAAATATTAAATCAAGATAATTTAATTCTTACATTCTTAACATTTTATTTGGTAGATGAATGAAAGATAAAAAAAAAAAAAAATATATAAATAATAAGATGATTATTTGATATATAGTTTGATAGAAAAAAAAAAGTTTATAAAAAAATGTTGTAGAAAAAAAGAAATATATATATTTAATATTTATTAATATTAATAAAATGACATAAATAACGTAAACAAAAGTTAGAAATTACGTTGGTAAATCTTGTTTTTACTTTCTTAAATAAAAACAGAAAAATGAAATGTTATCTCTTTTTAAAACATTATTACTTTGATGAATGAGTATTATTGTAACTTGATTTATTTACTTTTTAAAATTCTCGATTACTCTTATTTTTTCCTTAAGAGCCTTCCAAAGGGCATTGCCACAAAAGAAGACACTAAATTTATCAATTTAAAAATATTTTCATGCATTTACATACTATGAGTAAAAATTATATTTTTATACTTTTTATTGATTGTAATAAATATTTTTTGTATTTTTTTAATTATTTTTATCATATTTAATTTTTGCTTAAGTAAAAATTAAGAAAATGGATCAGCCATATTTGTTAAAATGGATTAGACATATATTTAGTCATATTTAATATTTTTAAATTTTGATTATAAAATTTATTTCATTTTATAAAAATTCATATTTGTTTTTTAGATTTAAATATGTTTTTTGTTTCTGTAAATATAACATTTTTATTTTATTTTGATCCTTGTATTTTTTTTTGTTTACATCTCTGTAATATCAAATAAAAAATTTATTTTTGGTCTTTAACGTTAAGTGACTTTACAGAAATGTTAATTGACAAAGAGAAATAGTTTTTTGTCCCTGTAAATATAATAGTTTTCAGTTTTAGTCTCTGAAAAATATTTTTTTGAATTTCATCCATGCAATGTTCAAAAAATTTATTTTTTGTCCTTAACGTCTCTGATGAAATGCAATAATTTGTATAGTTATTTTTATGTAGAGCAAGTGTTTAGTTAAGTCACTTAATCAACTAATTTAAAAATATAAAACAACATACAAATTGATCTTTATTAATAATAAACTTATGCCAAGTAATATTTAAAATATTTTCACTTTAATAATTTAAAATTTATTAATCTTTTGTTTTATTTATTTATTATTATTAAATTAATTTTCATTTTCTGTTTCAAAAAAAATCACTAATTATTTATACATTAAATAGTAAAAATATTCGCAAACAACATAAAAGTTCAAGATTTTAACTCGAAACATGGTATCCAATCTAATAATATTATTATTTGTGAGTTGACTTAAGTTTTATAGATAACTTATTTTCAAATATATTCAACACATATATATTAATTCTAGTAATTTTAACAATATAGTTAGTAAAAATTTTACAAAACACTTTGAACTAACCTTTCTGTAACAAGTTATTAGATAACTATACAAATTAAGGTAACTAAAAATGATTAACTATAAATTTTTGGAAGTATATTCTAAAAATAAGTATACAAATTATTGCATTTCATCAGAGACGTTAAGGACAAAAAATAATTTTTTGGAATATTGCAGGGATGAAATTCAAAAAAATATTTTTTAGTGACTAAAACTAAAAACTGTTATATCAGGGACTAAAAACTGTTTCCTTTTGTCAATTAACGTTTTTGTAACGTCTCCTTAACGTTAAAGACTAAAAATAATTTTTTATCTGATATTACTGGTACGTAAACCAAAAAAAAATTACGAGGATCAAAATAAAAAAGTTTATATTTACAGAGACCAAAAATATATTTAAATTTATTTTTTATTTTATTTTATATCATATCAAACTATTAAATATTCATCTAATTTTTTATTCTTTTTTTCTTCTTCGTCTTTTGTTCTTCAGCCAAATAAAATGTAAAAAAAAACATAAATTAAACTATCCAAATTTAATTTTCTCAAAAACTAAATGATACCTTTATTTTTTAAGATACTAAATTAAATCTTGCGGTTACTAAATTGAATCTTCACTCTAAAATTAAACAAAACTATACAAAGGTTAACTAATATTAATATAATTAGTATTTTTGTCTTTTATTAAGATTTGAATTCTAGTAATTTCACTCTCAAACTCTTTTAACTTGCTTAAATCACAAATTAATGATTGAGCTATTCAACTCCTAATAGCAAACATGCATTATGGTAGATATAACATCATATTTTTTCGAGACATTAACTAACGAAATTTTAAACGTAAAAATACATATTCATTTTTATTTATTTATGATTATCTTAAATACTCATTTATCTTAAAATCAATTAATAATATTTTTAGTTATATTTTACAAATAATGAATCAAAGTATTTATAATCACTAAAATAAATTTAATACGTTAAACAAAAGAAACTCTTAGAGTCAAAACTATTGATGTTTTACTACCCAAACATAAATTCTAGTTGGTCATAAACTTTGGACTTGTGGAAAACTCACCCAACAAGTCTAACCCCAACACAAAAGCATCTCGGGGCCTCCCACTACATGTTATTGTACTTCATTTCTCCTATTGGATTGACCGTGACATTATTCAAGTAACACTATGTGTGACTTCCTATCAAATGTAAGGGTCATCCCCAAATAGGGTCATCCTCAAATAACAAATACAGAGCAAATATGCAAGCATATATAGTTGTTATAACAAAAATATAAATAAATCATATATTTCATTTAACAGTTAAAAGTCACAAAGCACCAAATATACAAATCAACCAAAATGCACAATCTATTTGTTAGACCATATGTCAATGCATGATTCCGGAATATCGTCTTCCCCGCAAGGGCTTCGTGGGTCCTTCCAAGCAACACCACTAACTCAAAATCCCCGCAAAGATCTGTGGGCTCCAACCAATTATGGACGCACCATACAACTTTGGGTTCCAACCAATTATTAATATTCATTTTGAAGATAACACACAAACAAAACCAATACATAACATCACAATACATTTATATCACATATAATTCAAGTAGGAAGGCGTATGGAGTGATGCCCTTACCGTTACTAAATTTGTATTTATAATTCTGCTTCACAAACTCTTGCCTCACTCATTTCACATCTACTTCTATGCGAGCAGGATTTCTCTCTCTCTGAACTTCGTTTCTCCGATCCAACCATTGAAAACGTGGATCTGAATGTTGCGAACCTTCTGTCCAAAAATCAGCCCGATCCAACGGTTAACGAATGCGTAATTAATGTTTTTATGATACTGATTTAACAAATTCGGGAATAGAATTACTCCTCCCTTTTCTCTTTTGGTGGTTGCATTTTCTATCAAAATGGTCTCCCTCTCCTTCTCAACTAAACCGTTTTTCTATATCGCAAAATATTTTTGAATGGAAGACATTTGTTTTATTCATTTTTATAACTGGTATTAAAGTCATGAAACTTGTTTTTATGCTTTTATTTTTTATTATTATTATTATTATTATTATTGTTATTATTATTATTATTATTACCAAAAATTAAAATAATATCATCAACAATTATTTCTACGTAAAAATATAAAAATAAGATAAAATGACTGGATGTTACAGTAGACACATCCAATGTTAAAGATTTTGCCTATCCATATGATTGTTAAGCTATTCTTTTTCAAATAGAATATATATATATATATAAAGTAATTCTGTAATTAGTTATTCTGTTTAATAATTTAATATTAACGATGAATTTTATTAATACACATTTTTATTAAATTTTAAAATTATTTTATGCTTCAATAAATAATTTCAAATAAATATAATAAACTTTTGAAAAATATAAATAAATATCAATGATTAAATTACAATGCTATGATTCACCACAAAATTATTCCTTGAATCAACGTATCTTGGTAATTTAAATAAACCCCACAAAAATGCAATATAAATTTTGAAATGTCAAAACTACTACCAAAGACATCTATCACAATTTAGTTGTTATTTATTTATTAATTAAAATGCAAATGTATTTCTATGTTTGGTCTATCCTAAAATTATGAACATGATAAATTTAAACAAAAGATAATAGATACAAAATATTTTCTCCAAATACTGATATATAGTTTTCAAACATGCTATTTGTAATCTTTCTTAGCTATATTCATACATACTATGTAAAAAAGAATCAAAACAAAAATAACTTTCTTAGCTTAACATTCAAAATGTGGAAATAGTTTTGAAAAAATAAAAGTACACAACAACTTTTCACATACGATAAGCAAAATTGAACACATTATACTTACAATAAAACCAAAGCAAACAGAGTAACACCCAACTCAAACAGAAATTCCAATTAATGTGTAAATTGGATATCAATACTATCTCAAATAATTAGTCAAATTATTTATACATGTGTCATGTAATCGTTTTTGTTTTACATCAACAAAAAATTTCAATGTGTCAATTTCCAACGGTTTTTTTTAGCATAAGCTACTTCTTTTCTTTATTTAATTACAATTTAATATTTTGATATTACCATAATATAATTATTTTTCATATAATTTTCATAATTTATGTTGGTGACATCCCTATATATATATATATATATATATATATATATATATTAATTTATTTTGTCACATTCAACTTTTTTATGTAGTTGAAAACTTTGCAACAATTAACAATGATACCACAAGGTCACAGGAATATATACTTTGTAACTTGTAACTTGTTTTGTGATATGGTTTTAAATCCATGAACAAATCACATATATATTAACAACTAACATTTATCTATATAAATATCACGGCGATATGCTACTCAAATCTAATTTTGTCAACATGTGTTTTTAATAAATTATACGAAAATATGATTCTCTTTATTTTACACAGTATTGTATTTGTGTCATATTTTGTGTTAAATTTTGTGTTCTAATAACATTACTCTCTTTTTTATAAGATTCATTCGACTTATAATTTGATCAACAAAAATTGATCTATTTGACCATGTTATGAATCAAATACATTAATTTTTGTTGATAAAATTATAACTCAATTATCTATTATAAAAATAACAAAAATCGAAGGGAATTATTTATAAAAAAAAATTACAAAAACAGCTACTACAAGTATAAAATAAACTAAAATTTTCAACTTAAACGTCAACATATGTGAGTTGTGAATTTTATCTAGAGGTATAATTGTGAATTTGATATAGAGATATAAAAATCAAATCAAATGATCTTATAATCCCAAAAATTTAACCAAAACTAATTAAATTATATTGATATTTCTTTATGAGTAATTTGAGTCCAAGTTGAAATAAGCCAATTATAAATTCGACATTTATTGATTTGAGATGTAATTAATCGTAAATTTAAAATAGATCGCATAATACTCAACCACACATTTATCTTTTATCAATATTGATATCTTAAATAATGTGTTGTGTTTAAAATATATTTTTAATAATTTCATATATATTATTTTTGTTCTTATAGTTAAGAAAATTTTATTAATAGTGTAAAAATTTAATCGACAATGTAAAGATATTTTAAATTGTCAGTTAATCATAACAGTTAGATTAATAAAACAATTTGACTTTTATTATAATTACTTTTAAAGTCACACTTATGGATGATTATGATATGTTGACAGTGTAAAACTTTTTACATTTACAAAACATAACAATTAAACTATAAAATGTTAGTGTTTGAAAACTAAATAAATTTTTAGAAATGAATTTTTAATTATTAAAATTGTCAACTAAAATTTGATCTGTTAGCTCTATCTTATAAGCATTAAGAATTTTATCGTCAATGTATTTTTATAAATTTACGACTTAAAATTTTTATATACAATATAATATTATACCTTTTTATATATCCATTAAAATTTTAAAAATTTGGCCACCCTAATATTTGTGTTCAAGCTCCGCCATTATTCACTTCAACTTAATTAGATTGTGGTTGCTCATAAAAAAATAAAAAAATATGATGGTTTAGTCATTTTCTCATAACCAATTATCACTTGATGTGTCTTAGTGTACACACAATTATTTATTTTTTATACATTGTGCACTATTATTAATGATTCTAAAGTTAAAGTTTTGGCGTACAACATTTTATTTTTAAATCATATATTTTATATTCCTTTTTGTGTCTACTCTAAGAAAAGTAGACAATTATTTCTAATTTTTTTTCTTCATAAAAAATATTGAATGTTCTTTGATCTTCTAAATTTTCAGTCATAGTGATATCTCATGGATATCAATACCAGATTTTTAATAAATACAATAATCCAACAAAAATTATATTTTACTTTAATAAAATAATATGAAAGAATCACCACTTTAATTTTAAAATTATAAGAAATTGTGAACACACTTGTTGAAGTTGAAACTAACAAAGTTGAAAATAATATTAATATTCATCTTGAAAAGCTTCAATAACATTAGTTTCTAAAATTAATTATTGAAAATAAAATTGACAAGTTAAAAAAAAACAAATGCAATCGATCATCTAAAATTTTAATATATATATATATATATATTTATTCCATCAATTAGATTAACAATGCATCTAAATTAATATTATATTTATGGATTAATATCTAGCTAGTGACATATAAACCCACCAAACAAAATAAGCTTTAAATGTAAATGGAAAAAAAAATGTTTAACAAAACCGTACCAGAATGCCAAAAAGCATAACCAAGTATCAAAAGAGGGAACGCATGAAAAAGTTGATGAAATACACCATCTATTGTAATAAAAGGAATTAGAAAAAAAAATTATTCAGTTACAAAGACACTAAATAATTTAAATTAGAAAATTTATTTTGAATGAATTCCTAAACACCATGAGACAGAGAACTAAAAAAGCATAAAAAATAATCTACATCTCTAGATATATCATTTATCACTTACGAATCAGAGAGGGATTCAAAAGATAACCTCAAGGTGTAAGCAACACTAAATTTAAAATTATGTCAAAACACATATAAAGCCAATTCCAAAAGATTACCACAATAACTCAAAATATATAAATAAAAAATAAATAAAAGACCAATTCTAATTCTAATATGTATATATAAAACATAAAGTCTAACAAACACTCAATATATTGAATAAAAAAAAGTAGGCACTCAATATAATTCAAAGTTTTAATCAAAAAATATAATTCAAAGTTGAGGTGTACAATTAATGGATAACAGCGTAGAGGAGTCATTTAATTGACCAGAAAATTCAATCATTTTCAGAAAGTCCACGGCCAGCTGATATAATTTGAATAACAAATTACAATTAAGCCATATAGCTCTTTATCTTGGTGACTCAAAATCTCTTGTTTCATTAATGAATGAGAGTTTTCCTCAATTGGGTTTGAAGGAAAGTGATTGCATTGAAACAAGCTGGCTCAATCTGTTCTGTTTTTAACTAATATTAATATTAGTGAAAAAGTTGAGATTTTACTTATAGACAACCACAATCATTGAACTACTTGAAGAGAAAATCTGATTATGTTAAGCAGCCAATTTCAAAGAAGGGTTTGAAAGGGATTTGGAAGTAGATGGTTGAGTTGGAAGATGCAATATTGGTTTTTAATCCTTATGGTGGAAGAATATCAACGACATAATTACATGAAATATAGTCACTTGATATATCCATGTACTTTGAGTTGGAAGATGCAATATTGCAATATTGGTTTTTAATCCTTATGGTGGTAATTTGTGGAAGGTTCAATATCAAGCTAACTCAAATGAGGATGTTGCTGAATATAATATAAATTTGACTAGAAAGCTTCATAAATATATGAGTTTATTTAAAAATTTAGTTATGAATTTGATAAAATTTATATTATATTAAAGATGATAATTAATTTTATGAGTTTTGTTTGAAAATATTGATGAATTTTTGTATAAAAAAAGGTCAACATTGTTGACATTTTAAAACATAAAAGATTAAATTGTCACTTAAAATAAATAAATAAAAAATCAAATTAAAAAAAAAATAAAATTAAAAAACTAAAACATTAATTGAAATTAAGTTAAATGATTACAAATCCTATTTAACTATATATATATATATATATATATATATATATATATATATATATATATATATATATATAAATTATTTCTTTAACAAAGTACATGGATATATCAAGTGACTATATTTCATGTAATTATGTAAAGAATATTAACATTAAGTCCAGAGATATAAGAACTCAATTTTTGGAAGGAAAAAAAAAACCAACGGAGGAACACTCAAAGAGCTTGTACTTTAGAAATTAGAAGTGAAATATAAATAAAGAAATAAAATATTTAAGGAAAGAAATATATCTAATTTAAAATTAAAATCAAATACGTCAATAAACATTTCTTTATATATTATTTTTTACTTTCTTGTAATCACCTCCTAGAGCAATAACTATTTCTCTTGTGAAAAATAGAGCAATAACTTTCTTGTAAACTAATTTTACACTGACATATAATAACTGCCCTTGATGTTATCCTCCCACGCTATGATTGATAATTGACATCCATCAAAACTATTATATCACCCTTTTTTTTTTTGGTGTAAAATGGTATATATTAATATTATGTGCCCATTAAACTCTTTGTTTTTGGAATCCAACACATCAAACTTCTCAACTAATTATAATTAATAAAAATATTTAAATAAATTAAACTCATTTAAATATTAAAAATCAATAAAACTAATTATTTTCTTAAAAAAACACATTTACAACTCAAAAAAGACAATTAAATTAAATGAGAGAGGGGTATATGAGAATTTTCTCCTTCTCTCATGTTTGAACAAGACCTCCAATTCTTTACTTTTTGGCTCTAACTAGTTGAACTCAATAATACTTGTATGTCACAACATTTTGGATACAAAATTTGAGTACGCACATTGAACTGCCAATTTAATAAGCCTTATAATTATTAGCCTCAGTTGGAGGGACGAAAAATTTTATAATTTAAAAGCCAAAAAAAAAAAAGCCCTCGACATTGAAAGCCTCCTAAGAATTGGTGGGCCTATAGGCCCACGTTTTCAAAAAAAAAATCGATTTTTTTTTGAAAAAATTTTAACAATTTTTTTATTTTACTTTTTTCGATTTTTTCACCGATAAAAAGTTTCATTTTTTTTTTATAAAAAAAATTATTTATAATTTCTTTTCGAAATTTTTTTTATTCGAGAAAAATATCGATTTATTTTTTTTTTTTCACAAATTTCTTTTGAAAAAAATTAGTTTCAAAAGTTTTCAAAAAAATATCTTAAAATTAACAAAAGATATTGGGGGTCTATAAGCCCCCTGAGCCCCATCTCTTAAGCTCCCATGAAATAATGAGCCAAATTTTTTTAAAAATGATTTTGATAAAAAATCTAATATTAAAAATTTAATAAAAAAAATAAAAAACCTAAGAGTTAGACTTTTTTTGATAGCTCTATACACACACATAAAAATACGTATCACTTAATTATTTGTAAAATGTTTATAATTTAATTATTTTCAACTTTCTATATCTTTTCATTTTTGTGTGTATCCAAATCTTGTTATCACACAAAATTGCCCTGTTGAACTATTCTCCCACCCTTCCATTTTTTTTACATATTTCCATTTCTCTCGTGTGCACATCGTGCATTGCCGACGCAGTTGATCAGCGTATTCACCATCGCACTCTTAGTTACCCATTATCACTAGAAATTATAAAATAAGATAAAAATATATAGAATAATGACAGAATTGTTAAGTACATCAAATCAAATAATACATACGATTTATATGCCAATGAATAACAACTAATTAGTATTATTAACTAACTATATATAGTATTTTACTTGTATAACTAATTAATTCATATGTTTAATATCTCCTCGCAAGCTAGATTTACTTTTAGCTTCAAAATTACAAAAAAGAAATGTCGAAAATACATCAACTACAAAGAATATGAAATATTGGTAATGCTTAAACTAACTAACTATAGTATTTTACTTGTATAACTAATTAACCACTCTAAAAATTTATATTTGTATGTTAAGTCTAGAATACTTAAATTATGAAATTATTTTCGTAATCCCACATTTCTCTCTATTATCTCTAACCATACTAATCTTACTTCTCCTTTCTGTACCCATCATGAGTCACATACTTCTATCATATTCTCTTGACTCTTTGAAATGATATTTGTGTTGATGAGTATAGAATGATTGTCTCAAAAGTAAAATTGTGATATAACTTACGATTTTGATGAAACTTTTACATATAAATTTAATTGAATGTATGGAAGTAGATAAATTTTAAAAGAAAAAATTTTATATGTTAAAAAAATTTGAAAAAAATAATAATTATTATTTGTGAAAACCAAATTATATAAGGTTATATGATAGTTGTGGTTGATATGATTTGATATATGCTAATCAGTTTTGATAAATTTCAACTAGACCTGATATGATATACGTTAATAGATATATTAATTAATATAGATATGTTAATTAATATAGATATTGTAGTGTATGTTATTGTAATTTTAGATTCTATATAATATTATATTTTTTATTTATCTATTAAAATTTTAAAATTTGATCACCAATGTTTCAGTTCAAACTCCATCATTGTATATAATGAAACTATTGTTTTTGAAAAGTGACATATAATTTGAGAAAGAGAGAGTGATTAATATTACAATAAAAATTAAAAGGATCATTACACATTTTTTACACGTAAGTCATATTTTGGTGCGTAAAATAAACATATTTTAAAAGAATCCAAATTTTACTTTTTATTTCAATACTTTTGAAAAGGAACAATAGACATATTTTATCCAAATTTTGAAAAGAAATTTTCTACAAATATGCTGATACACTTGTCAAATTTTAAAAAGTTATAGTTAAAATTAATGAATAATGGGAAAATTAAATATAAAAATCTCTACATTCCTTTTGGTGCGAAAACTCTACATACACATTCACATAACAATAGGACTATTATACCAATGTGCTACTATTTTTGTTAAATTTAACGAAAAAAACATTAATATTATCCAATAAATTAATCATCTAATATTAAAAGATTTACAAATAATTGGAAAATCGAAAATATAAAAATATAATCTACGTATACGTTATAATGGTCGATTTTATTCCAATTTTTAATATATATATATATATATATATATATATATATTATATATATATATATATATATTGGTAAAATAAAAAATAAAAAATCTAAAAAGATTAACAAAAAATTAAATTTGGAATTATTAAAATATTAAGAAATTCATAAAAAGTAAAAAAATAAATGAAAAATCACATATGTAAACACTAACGGCTACGATTTATTCCAAATTTAGAAATAACATGTATTTAGTGGGTTTTATTTTTCAATACCCCTTTTTTCAAAAAAAAAAAAAACACAAATACTCCATTTTCAATTTATTAATTCAAAATATCCTTTTTTTAAGTCACAAGTCGCCGTTTGGAACGGCGACTTCCGGAAGGATTTAAAAAAAAATTAATGTTTATTCAAATAACAAAAATAATATATATATATATATATATATATATATATATATAATATAAATATAAAAATACATAATATACAAATTTTAAATTACGATAAAATTTTTAATTATATAATTCATTCAAAAAAAATCACAAATTTTACAACGATTAAGATAAAATTAATGTCGAAGGTGGCATCAAGTACCACATGTACGGGATTTTGACGATGTCTTGGTACATCACGAGTTTGTTGTTGTTGTTGTTGTTGTTCTTCTTCTTCTTCTTCTTCTTGATATTCGTCTTCTTGCTGTTGAGGATGTCTAGGAGGAAGTGTTGCAGAAGAACTACTTCTACCTTGAGTCCAGTTGGATATTTGATTCAATAGAGTATATGCATTCCCAAAGCTTGGAATTTGAAAGCTTTGTTGACACATATTATTCAGTAATTGGGTGGCAGACTCAAGTGTATTATAACGAGTGTTGAATGTGTTATACAACAATTCCTCTTCGCTTGATACAAATGATAGTCGACGATTATCTTCTTGATGTGGTTGTTGGCTGTCAAAATTAAATTGTTCCTCTGGCGTGAACCTGTAAGATTGATGTGGTGTGTGGGTAAAAGTATGAGGAGGCGGTTGAGTGTCGTGAGGTGTTAGTATATAATATTGATTTTGTTGTGTTGTGTTGGGCATTGATTCTTGAAAAAAATGTTGGCTAGATTGTAGTGGAGGTTGAGGTGGATTGACACGATGATCAACCAATTGGTTTTCTACATAAATATATCGTTTAGAATTTTTACAAAACCAAACCATGTATTCATAACTTGGTTTAAATTCAACATTTAGAGGTTGACCATGAAGAATAATGCCCAACTATAGTCATTTTCATAGAATAATGCCCAACTATAGTCATCTTGTTTATGCAAATCTAACTTATGATACTTTCTCATGTTCCTCGGGGGATGTGGAATTTCTTGAGGTAGTCCAAATTGTAGTTTCACTCCATCGGTTTGATGTATTTCTATTATGAAAATAAATTTGAATGTTAGTGAATTAATTAATAGTTTTATAAATATAATACTTACCTTTTTGAGAACGGAAAATGAGGCTCAAGATTACTTATTGATGCAAGAAATGGGATACGGTACCATGTCCATGTTTGATGTAGATGTGAACATCCACCGATGGACATAACACCGGGTTCAGATACACAATACAATTCTCTATAAAGTGTTGTCAAACATGTTGAACCCCAACTGGATTCTCGCGTCTCTCGCAAATCTCTCAACAAGTGCAACCACATAATATGTACTCTGTTGTGGGATTTGTCATTAATACGCCGCCAATCAATTATAAAATGTATGCTCTATAATGTATAATTATTTCTTCATTCGATGATTATGGAGTTAACATTGAAAATGTTTCTCTTAGCCATTTTAATTTTATATAATTATCTTTTCTTTGAGATTCAGGTGGCATGACTCCTAACAAATCTAAAAAATCATATGTCCATGATACCATTGTTGATCCAATTACTACTTTACCCCCAACATGAAATCCAAGAAGCATTGCAACATCTTCTAATGTTATGGTACATTCACCCGTTGGAAGATGAAATGTGTGGGTTTTAGGTCTCCATCTTTCAACTTAAAGCAGTAATAAATGAATTTTCTATTTTATAACTTTCTAATTGTGATACGTTACCAAACCCGACTTTATTCAACAATGAAATTATTAAAGAATTTGGTGCATGTGTTTATAGCTAAGCGATCTTAAAATTTGAGATGAATCCTGTAATAAGCAAAGATTACAAATATATTTGAAGATATTAGAATGAGATGAATCCTATATTTACAAGAATTATAACAAAACTATATTTTAGAATGAAATTAGTATAAAATATATAAGAAAAGATTAAAAATATAACATAAAGTATTGTATTGCTTACAAAATTTTGAATGTGGTGTAGCGCTGATATGTGATTATCATCATTTCATAACAATGTCATTTAGATAAAATATAAAGAGCAAAGAAGAAATATAAAGAGTAGAAGAATGAAGTTGTGAAGAAATATAAAGAAGAGTGAAGAAATACGATCATAAACTTTGCCTATTTATAAAGAAGAAATATATATATATATATATATATATATATATATATATATATATATAAATATATACATGTTCAATTAAGGACTTCAATGACCAATAGAATGCTATAGATGGCTTCACACAAGAAAGCACTTTGAAAATGAACACTTCTGGACGGAGAAGACTGAACATGATGGAGAGGATTAGACTGGACGGAGAGATTATCACGTTTTTGCAACTTCCCAATGTGGGAATATATTCTGATTCCCAGCTAAATCACAGTTGGAAAGGCGATTTCTCAAAGCACCATTCAAGGTTGCCTTTTGGAATGACGACTTGCAATATCTTGTCACAAGGTCGCCTTTTGGAATGACAATGGCGACAATCTAGAGCCAGAACCTCATGTAATTGCAACGACATACGGTCCACCATTCCATATGCGTAATCTAAACTTAGAATATGCTTACCGATCCTCCGAATTTTATATTTCATCTAATGAACCACCACCATTAGACGCATCTCTTGAGATTGGAATAAAGTTTAATAGCAAACCAAATTGTCAACTTGCAATTAAGCACTATCACATAAAACACTCACTCAATTACCGTGTAGTGCAATTTGATCAATACAAGTATGTAATTAAATGTGTGAATGCACAATGCTTGTTCAAATGTAGAGCTTCGTTAAGCCAAAAAGGTAAGCAATGGGTGATTGATCATTTGAAGGGGCCCCACAATTGCGCAAAGTCCTCTATGTCACAGGATCATACCAAGCTTGACTCTAACATCATATGCGAAAGCATAAAGTTGCTTTTGAAATTTGATCCATTAATTAAAATAAATGTGATCATTGCACATATTCGAGAACGATACAACTACACAATCACTTATAGAAAGACATGGATGACAAAGAACAAAGCTATCGAAACGATTTATGGGAACTGTGAAAAGGCTTACAATGACCTTCCAAGGTGGTTGTTGGCTATGCAAAAATTTCTTCCATGAACTATTATGGAAATGGAAGTATCACTTGCCTATTATGATAATACTTTGTTACAGGGGTCAAAAAATTTCAAATGACTATTCTGGACTTTCTCTCTGTGCATATCTGAGTTTAAATTTTGTAAACCATTTATCTTAGTGGATGAAACTTGGTTGTACGACAAGTACAATGAGACTCTTTTGCTTGCTATTGCACAAGATGGAAACAAAAATACAATTAACATTGCTTATGCACTTGTGGAAGGTGAGACATGCGGTGCTTTGAGTTTTTTTTTTTTGAAAAAACTAAAAAGGTATGTAACACCTCAAGTCGATGTTTGTTGATTTCAGATAGACACTAATCCATTAAAAGTGCTTATAATAATTCAAATAATGGTTGGCATGATCCTCCGTCAACACATGTGTACTGCATCCGACACATTGCACAACATTTCATGAGAGAGTTTAAGGACAAGGAACTTCAAAGAAAACTTGTTTGTATGGGTAATGATCTAATTCTTCTCAGTATATTTTTTACTTATCACTTTATCATATTTGATAATTTTTACATCATTTATAACATGATATGCATTAAATGAGCCATCATTCAAATATTACCGCAATGAAATCAGGATGGCAAATCCAGAGGCTTTAAGATGGATAAATAATATCCCCTTAGACCAATGGACTATGGCTTATTCTCAAGGTCGACGATGGGGACACATGACAACAAATATTTCCGAGTCAATCAACGCAGTGCTCAAGGGTATATGCAATCTCTCAATCACTGTTTTGGTACAATCAACATACTTTAGATTGAAAGTTTTATATACAGAAAGGGGACAACAATATCAGACATCATTAGCTTATGGACGACTATACACAGACGATTGCATGGACAAGATTAAATATTAAGTTGGTAAATCTAATACTCAACAAGTCATGCAAATCGACCGAAAATGTTATTCTTTCATGGTGCATGAAACAGTAAACCCAAGAGAGGTGCGACCAATTGGTCACATGTCATAGCTGCATGTTCTCACGCTCGTCAAAACTATTTAGTGTTTCTACTTGACGTGTACAAAGTTGTTAATGTATTTAACATCTACAAAGAAGAGTTTCCACCTATACCCAATGAAGGATATTGGCCCACATATGAAGGTGAAACACTGTACCACAATCCTGAAATGCGAAGAATTAAAAAAGGTCGTCCAAATAGTACCCGTATTAGAACTGAAATGGACGTTAAAGAAAAAGTACCAAAAAAATGTGGACTATGTCGGTTAACTGGTCATACTCGAAAACAATGTCCAAATGTTACAGGCAGCTCTAGTCAATCTATGTAATTTAAAATTTGTATTTATGTATTTTTATGAATTATATTGACTATATATATATATATATATATATATATATATATATATATATATATATATTATTTTTGTTATTTGAATAAAAATTAATAAAAATTAATAAAAATTAATAAAATTGAATTTTTTTTATTTTAAAAAATCCTTTAGGAAGTCGCCATTTGGAACGTGTGCTTCCTTAAAGAATTCGTCATTCCAAATGGCGATTTCTGACTTAGAAAAAAAAAGTATTTTAGTTAATAAATTTGAAAAGAGAATATTTAGGTAAATTTTTTTTTGAAAATGGAATTATTTTAAAAAAATCCTATTTAGTTGAAGAAAAACATCTCTTTAAAAATACGGACACATTCTATTTAAATTATTATTTTAAAGATACTTTTATTTTAGGTAAATATACTTTAATTAGGTATTTAGGTAAATACTTTTATTTTTGACAAAGTAAGTCAAAGATTAATTGAGTATATTATTATTTTGCTAAATATTCATTAGTCAAATTGTGAGGAAACATTTATTTTTATTGACTCAATTGTCAACGTAAACTATATTAATTCTCATGTATATTCTTGAACAATTAAACCTACCTAGAGATCCTTATAATTACCACTACATATATATCCTCATTCATTTGAACTATAACACCATCATCATTAATAATATGGGATTCCTTCCTCACATTTTTGTGTTTCTTTTTCTCTCATGCATGGTTTCAGCTACAAATTCATCTTACAACACTTTCATTCAATGCCTAGTGAATAATTCACAACCTTCACACCCTATAACTTCAGCAATTTTCACACCAAACAATTCTTCATTCTCTTCAGTCTTACAAGCCTACATAAGAAACCTTCGTTTCAACACAACAACAACACCAAAACCATTTCTCATAATCACAGCATTGCATGTTTCACACATACAAGCATCAATAATTTGTGCTCAAAAACAAAACTTTCAAATGAAAATAAGAAGTGGTGGACATGATTATGAAGGTGTCTCTTATGTAGCTGAAGTTCCATTTTTTATACTTGACATGTTCAATCTTAGATCAATTGATGTTGACTTAGAGAATGAAACAGCTTGGATTCAAAGTGGTGCAACACTTGGTGAAGTTTACTATAGAATTGCTGAGAAAAGTGAAATTCATGGTTTTCCAGCTGGTGTTTGTCCTACTGTTGGTGTTGGAGGACATGTTAGTGGTGGTGGTTATGGTAATTTGATGAGAAAATATGGTACTTCAATTGATAATGTTATTGATGCACAAATAATTGATGCTAAAGGTAGATTACTTGTTACTTAATTGATGCTAAAGGCACAAATAATTGATGCTAAAGGTGGTGGTGGTGCTAGCTTTGGTGTTGTTCTTTCTTACAAAATTAAGCTAATTAAAGTTCCTAAGATTGTCACTGTTTTTCTTGTTCATAGAACTTTGGAGGAAAATGCAACAAACATAGTTTATAATTGGCAACATGTAGCACCAACTACAAGTGATGATCTTTTCATTAGGCTTATGTTGGAAGTTGTAAAAGATGCAAAAACTGGAAACAAAACTTTAAGGGCTGGTTTTGTAGCTCTATATCTTGGTGACTCAAAATCTCTTCTTTCACTAATGAATGAGAGTTTTCCTCAATTGGGTTTGAAGGAAAGTGATTGCATTGAAACAAGTTGGCTTAAATCTCTTATGTTTTGGGCTAATATCAATATAACTGAAAAAGCTGAGACTTTGCTTGATAGACAACCACAATCAATGATTTACTTGAAAAGAAAATCGGATTATGTGAAGAAACCAATTTCAATGGAGGGTTTGGAAGGGATTATGAAGAAGATGATTGAGTTGGAAAATGTAACATTCTATTTCAATCCTTATGGTGGAAAAATGAATGAGATTTCATCAAATGCAACTTCTTTTCCTCATAGAGCTGGTAATTTATGGAAGATTCAATATCAAGGTAATTGGAATGAGGCAGGGGTAGAGGCAGCATCTTATCATATAAATGTTACTAGAGAACTTTATAGTTATATGACTCCTTTTGTCTCAAATAATCCAAGAGAGGCTTTTCTTAACTATAAGGATATTGATTTGGGAGTTAATCATAATGGTAAGGATAGTTATATTGAAGGAAAAGTTTATGGAGTTCAGTACTTCAAGGATAATTTTGATAGATTGGTGGAAATTAAGACTAAGGTTGATCCTGGTAATTTCTTTAGGAATGAACAAAGCATCCCTACTCTGCCTAATAGGAAGAGAAGAATCATACACTGACTTCTTCATAGCTAACTAATTGTTTAGTAATAACTTTGATTTTTTGACAATAAGCATGTTTTGTAATAACTTTTGATTGTTGAGTAATAAGATTTTTTTTTAAGCATGTTTTGTAATAAGTTTGATTTCCTTTTAAAAAGTTGCATTTACCTGCATCTATGTGTATTATTTAAAAAATATAATATTTTTTTAAAAAAAAATTTGTTGGGAAGTGAGGAGGCCTGAAAAATTCACCGGAATAAATTGGAAAATGATATTACTTGAGGGCGAGAGGGGTAAAGGCAGCAGTGATTCAAAAAATATATAATTCAGAAAATATGAGTGATTGTTTGTATACACAATTAAAAAGATTAAAATAAAAATATAAGTGATTTTCACTCTAAAAATATTATTAAAAAATGAGTAAATAATTTATTTCTATAAAAAAAATAGAATTTATATTTTGCAAGCATTAATTTGAGATATATTTGTAAATATTGATTTTTATATGAATATTATTTTTATTTTTGTTTTACTTTTTACTTTGAGTACTATTATTTCTTTTGTTCTTTTTTGACTAATTGAATGAACTACTAATATCTCATTTCCAATTAAATTTCCGATAACTAATTATTAATTATAAGTGTTATGCCACATGTTTTTCCAAAAATATTTTAATTTAATTATCTTTTTTGGAGATTGTATATATATAGTGAACAAACTCAAAGTACTATCTTTTACAACAAAAACACTAAATAATATTAGGAATGATAAAACTAAATAATATTAGGAATGATAAAGTAGTGATACTTGATTTTAATTATTTTTGTCGTTAATTAAAATTATGCTCTGATTTTGATTAAATATTTTCTTTTGTATTAGAGGAATAAAATATGTATATGAGCACTAATGTATAATTTAATATTTTTATTTAAAAAAATATACTTTTTTTTTGCAAAAACTTGCTAATTTAAATTATCGTGTTTCAATATTTTTGATTTATTTTAATTTAAACTTCATTTGATTGTTTGGACATAAGTTTAATTACTAATTTTTAATATGTAATTATTAGATTTTTATATATTTTGTGGTAATTTATGGTTGCTACAAAAATTAAAATGTAATTAAAATATTGTGATGTGTTTTTTATATATAATAAATTAAAAAAATAAATGACAAATAAATCAAATTTGTAATAAGAGATATTTTTTATTGTTGATTTTTTAATTATAGAGATGTAGACGAAAAACGAATAAAAAAAAAATAAAAAATGAATGAAATATAAGTTACAAAATTAGTATTCCATAGGATATAAGAATGAGATGGTGTATAACAATGTGATATGTGAACATAATATTTTTTCTATTATATTGATATTGATAATATTTATTTGAGTGAATTAGGCCATACAACTATTATGCATGGATTAGTAAAAAAAAAACTATTATGCATGGATGACATTTTGTTTTATAAACTGTATAGTTTATTTAGTCAAGCAAATTTTCACTTTGAATACAAGGAAATCCAGATAAAAATTATTCACGTCAAAATAAGAAGTAGATCATTGGCAAAGAAAATGAATAGTCTCCATCAATTTTACTTAAAAAAAATGAAAGAAAAGAGAATATGTAATAATAACAAATCAAAGAATGCCTGAGTTTTTTCAGTCTACTACAAACTCTTCACACATTTCACCTACTTTCAAAATCTATATGATACCAAAAACACAATGGAACAAAAAATTGAACTTGATAATTGAATTTTCAGGGTGAGCTTTTGTTGGTCATGTAACGGTACAGAACCCTCTTCTTTTTGTTTGATGTGTTGTTTATTGTGAGGATAACTTTCCCTGCTTCATTGTTCTTAAAACTGTTCCTAATTGCTCCTTCTTGTGAACCAATTTTCTTCCCTTTTGTAACAATCACTGTATAAGAGCCTTCATCATTTGGAACAAATTCCTCCTTATAGCTTACCTCCCAACCCAAAACAGTCAAATCCCAGCTCAAAGTGTTTCCAACCTGATGAAATACAAACAACCTTTTAGTGTCTAGTTTTGCACAACACGAAAATTGACTTTGAATGAACTGATTCTTTTGTTAAAAGTGAACCGAATGTAAAGTGAAAGTTAGCACACCATTTATGTATAAGTCTTTCTAACACACTAGAGACTATATTCACTCCCGAGGAAAACACAATTATACTCGAGAAGTTTCAAACATGTCAATGTGAATTTCATGCGTCTAGAATCACTATTGTCTAACACAAATGTGAATCCTAACAAGCACTTATTCCTAGAGTGCACCCGGAGTCAAAAACGATTTTTCTCCCGAAGACTCAAACATGTCAGTCAATTTGAATTACATGCAACTAGAGCTATATTGTCTATCACATGTGAACTCCTAACAAGCATCTACTCCTAAAGCATATCAGAAAAAACTTTTTGTGCATAAAACTTTGTACACTAGTTGTTACCTCCAATGCAGGAATTTCAATAGTTGCAGTTGATCCAGCCTTGAGAATGAGTTCTGAAACAGAAGCCTCTTGGCCAAAGAACTCAGAATCATTTTCCCTCTTGAAACCACCATAGTTAACTGGGATCTCCTCAATTGGAATGTACCTATTTGAGATACAAAGTAAATTATAAGGTCATTTATATGTTGATGCTTAGAAATGAAAAGAAATGATTAATGGTTTTCGAGGACATACTTGATCAACGTTTCGGTAACCTTAGCAGGACGAGCAACCACAAATTTGCTCTTTGTTCTTTGTGTTAAGAAAGGAGATAAAAGTGCATTGAGTGCATAATACCAGAAAGGAGCATTGATGAAAATCTACAATGAAAACAAACATGTACTTCAGTCAATTACTTTGAATAGAGACATATAAAACTAAGCATAAAAATAACCGGCGCGCATACACAAACACCTAACACAACACCGACACACGGATAACAACAACAATGTCAATGTGGTATTGTGTTAGACACTCAAACATGCCTTCAATTAGAAGTATTGATTCTACGTATATATCATTTTACAAAAAAAATAAAATAATAAACAATGCAAAAAGAAAAAGGGAATTTAAGCATTGAGGTAATGTGAAAAAAGCAACTTACATTTTTGGCCATCATTTCAGGATAATTGTCCTGCAACATTGAAACAGTTTGGTTTGTTGCAATTCTAAGATCTTTCTTTGATGGGCCAGGTGAATTCTTAAGGTCATTGATTTGAAGCAAAGAAGAAACACCACCTGGTTTCAAATTCAGCTTCTGAATACCTTTCTCCATAACTTGACACCTCCATCTCAAAAACTCACTTCTCTTTTCCTCATTCCCAAAAGTCTTTTGATAAATCTCTTCACCATCAAAAACACCATAGATGTTGTAACACACAGGGTGTCCTTCACGATCAACACCATTCATATAAGCAGCAGAAGCCAAATCAGAATCAAAAACTTCATCCAAAACAGAATCAATCTTCATTTCCTTCCTCCATTTAAGTGTCTTCTTCAACATCTCAAATGAATCATTCACCTTAAACTCTCTAGCCCTCAAAAACTTCAACAAAACAACATCAATTCCTTCATCACCTTTGCTTGGCAAAAGAGACACACCCCATATAGACAAATCCTTTTCCTCTTCTTCTTCAACCCTTTTCTCCTCTTCAACATTCTCTTCTTTCTCACACTCTTCACCGCCTTCTGTTAAAGCTTCAACCTTTTTAGTCTCTTCTTGTTTTTTCTCAAAAAGGGTGTTCCCTAAAATTGCTTCCTCAAGCTTTGACTTGAGTTCAACCAAAGCCTTTTTCTCAAACTCTTTGAGATCAGAAAGGAAATTGCTTTCTTCTTTGTAAGAAGAACATTTCTCAACTGCCTTTATAGGTTTGGTGGATTCATCATCCACTGATTCATTTGTTTCAACTTTTTCTTCTTCAACATCAACAACTTTACCTTCTTGTGGTGATGCAACAACCTCAACATTCTGGGTTTCTTCTTGAGCAGTCATGATTAGTTTGTTTGAAGACTGAAAAAAACAAAATTAAAACACAAATGAGACCAAAAAGGAAAAGTTTGTGAGAAACAGAAATTAAAAAGAAATAAATAACACACCTTAATTTCTGTGAGAGGAAGAGAAGCAGTTGTGTTTGTTGTGTTAAGGTGGTGGTGTGGTGAGAAGGTATATATGATGTGTTTGAAAAGGGTGGGGCCCAGAAACGGTCACATAAATGAAGAACTGGAAACACCGAGGAGGAGGAGCCGTTGGAGATTCGTTTTGATTGTTTTGTTTATCCCAAGGATTTTGCTGTTCTGTAAGACAGCAAATTTAGGCGTGAAAACGTTCACTTATTGGCCCCACCAATAACTCATTGCTTCTAGCTAGGGCAACCAATTTTTTTTCTTTTCCTAATAAATTATGCTTTGTAAATTTTTTTTTTTTTTTGTGAAATAAATTTCATTTTTTTTCTAAGTTTTTTTTTCTTTTATTAGAAATAGGTGATTTTAAATTATTTTTGACTAAGATTCATACATGTACTTTTTTTTCTCCTTTTTATATTTTAATTTAACTAACTTATTTTTATACATATTAACTTTTTTTTCATTATTTTGTTGTCTCAAATTCAGTGTTTGTTTTATTTTTTATGTTGGTGTAGTGTTTGTTTATCTGCTAAGTATGGATATATTTTCTTTATTTATTTTTTTTGGAAGTATGTTGCATACTTACTAGTTATAAATTTTATTAGATTTGGTTATACATAAATGTCTAGTTAATCTATTTAAAAAAATATAAAATATATTGTTTAAATGCTTTAGTGTAAAATAAGCTTTCAGGCCAGACCAAATTTTTTAAAAAAATCAGGCCAAAAAACAAATTCTATGATAGGTTATAGACGAGACTTATATCTTTCAAAGTCTAACATGACACATTCTCACCCCTAGTCGTGGTGTCCATTTGATTTAGATTTACACATCAATTTCGATGGATTACTAATTTAATCAATTACTAGATCATCAACTTTGCAAATCTAAAGACATATTTAATTCGATTATTTTTATTTTATCATATTATTTGTAGGCAACATATCGTTGTATGTTATTAACTTAGATGTTTTAAATACATTCACAAATTCATCATTTTTATTATTATCGATGTTGAATTTGTATTTATATCAAATATACTCTATTAATTTAAATAAATAAATATCATTTTATATTTATAAATAAATAAATAAAAAAGTTTTTACTACTATATCATTTGTCATTATATATTATCATATTTATAAGTAGGATGTGAATAAGCTAGGTCATCCGTCAGGGGCCTATGGTCTGGTCTACTTATGGTCTGGCCTATTTAATAAAAATGTTAGGCTCATGCCATTTTTAAAGTCTATTTATTTAAATAGGTCAAGCTCAAGCTTATAAAAAAAATCTATTAGGCCTCACAGGCCGACCTATATATATTTATTATTATTTAATATTATTTTATTATATTATTATATTAATAATATTATTTCCTATTTTAAATTCTATCAATTAAGCAATTACTCAATAAACATTCTATATTCAGTAGTTGTTCCATATTCGGTAGTCATTTCATATTTGGTAGTTGTTCAATTAGTCAATCACTCAGTAGTCTTCCATATTTGTTTAAGAGGTAATAATGAATGTGTTTGTTTCAAAAAAAAAATCTATTATTTGACACACAATTATTTTTTAGGTTTTAAGTGTTTTTGTTTCATATTTTTTAAAAATTATTTTAAATAGGCTTCCAGGCCAGGCCAGACTGGAAAAAAAAAAGATTATGATAGGTCGTAGAGCAGACTTAAGCCTAAAAAATAAATTATAGGTCAGACCTTTCAAAGTCTGGTCTGGCTTATTTCTACCCCTATTTACAAGTGTATATGATAACAATCCAAGTATTGCTTTGTTGGACTATTAATAAATGTTGGTAGTATAAGATTTTTGTTTAAAATAGATTAAGAAGTTATTTGTCATTACTTCTCCGCTCCAAAATACTAGTAGTATTACATCTAACTTTAATTATAAGCATCGCTAGAAAAAGTTTGTCTTTAAATATAAATTAATTACAAATTAATTTTTTTTTTTCTTCCAAACATACCTCTTAGAATACAATTAATTTACCTTAGAAGGTGAAAAAGTCTAAATTGGACAACTTTATTTTACTCAGTGTATTGTAAGAACATTAATTAACACATTAATTAAATTACATACATATTATTCTTAATATTTATTAAAAAAAACTATGGATACTTATAATTAATGAAGAGAGTATAAGACTTTTATTCGCTAAATTTCAAAAATTAAGAAATTGTCTCAAAAATAATTTATTCTTTCAACTTTAATGTTATTCTTTCAACTTTAATGTTATATTAATTAAAAATTAATTGTGTCATATAATTAATATTATACGTATCATTAACAATTCAATATATATTATTTTATATTTATGATAATGTTAAATACATCAACAACAAATAAGAGTAATATAGTAAAAAGAAGAAGTTATTTTCTCTATTTTATTTACATTTTTTTTAATTCGTGTAAATGATCAAGCATGACATATATTGTGGGATAGATGGAAAATTGTTTTTTAAAAAAAGATATTTAAAAAAGAGACTCAATTATGTTTTATTACAATATTGATTATTGTTTATTTTTAGAAATATGTTAATAAATAAATAATGTGGATGAAAGTTCAAAAATTATTTTAAAAAAGTTAATAAATTTACAATATAAAAAAATCTCATATTTAAGAATATAACAAAGGTGATATTATCTAGAAAGTTCGATCATAATACTCTTTCATGTCACCTTCAAAATTGACGGGACATTTTATAAGACCTAAAATAATTTTTAAGAAAATATCTCATAAAAATTAAAATAAAGGCCTTTTAGTGTTAATAATAATAATAATAATAATAATAATAATAATAATAATAATAATAATAATAATAAATAATAATAATAATAAGTGTTTTCTTATTTTACTTTGTTAGATGTAAAATATTAGAGCTCTTAATATGGACCCTAAAAGAATTATCTGTTGGCAAACCTAGGATTATAATTGGTATAGCCTGTTTCAATTCTTTTTTTTTTCTCTCTTTTTATGTGATGTCTCGAGTGGATCAACATTTAAATGATTCATGATGAACTATTATCAATTGTCATTAGATTAAATAGGTCTACTAGATCTCTAGAATGAACTCTTCATACTAGATTTTATTTTTTTTTAGAAAAAATTTATCTCTTGTCTCCGTCCTTTTCCATCACTATCCACCGAACTTGGATTGAAATATTAGCGAAATTTTTAAATATTAATATATAGATAAAAAATAATAAATATAAAAAACGCTAACAAATATTTTTGTCTAAATATAGAAATTTATAATTGAAACTATATGCGAACTTGTGTATTTAACATTTTCAAAAGTTAAATTTTATCTTTTTAATATAATTTTATTTTTTTTAACAAATGTCATAAAGGTATTTGTTAGCAAGACTCATATATTATTATATTAATATAAAAAATTTAAATTGTAAATTTATAAAAATATATTTACAGGATCTGATCATCATTTATTAAAGAGATGTAGTAGATCAAATTTAAGCTAATATTTTTAATAATTAAAATTTAGTTTTTAAAAATCTTTTCTTTTTTTCAACATTAAATTTTTAGAGTTTAATTGTTATACGTTGTCAATGTAAAGAATTTTACTCTATCAACGCATTATAATCATCCATAAATGTGACTCTAAAGATAATTATAATAAAAATTAAAACAGTTGTAATAATCTAATAGTTATAATAAATTGAGAGTGTAAAATATCTTTACATTATCGACGAGTACACATTAAATTCAAATCTTTATTCTATTAAAACAAGTTTATTAACTACAACAACAAAAATAATATATAAAACTATTAAATTGCATTGAAACACTATATATTTTTTAAGATATCAATATTAATGATTAAATTATCACTAAAATGTCTCTTATAGAAAAAAGATATGATGCAATACTATTTTATTTAAAAATTATTGACGACATTGTAGTGGTTGTGGTCATTCTAGGTATCCAAAAAAAATTCTACAACCATTGACACATTGAGAGAGTCGTGATGATTTAAGTTTTCCATGCCACTAAAGACTACAACCATCGACACATTGAGGGAGTCATGGGCATTTAAGTTTTCCATTGTTCTTTTCAACTATGCTCACAATCACAAGCAAAATATCTTTAAAACTTGACAACTTTTTTTGACAAAATAAATTGATAATTATTAAATGTCTTAATTGGTTAATTAGTTATATTGTCTAGTTAAATACTTTATATCAATTAGTTGTTTATTAATTAGTTATATAAATTTATATAACACATGATATGATTTATTCTCACAACTATTAATATTGTTCTATTTATTTTTCTCTATTTATTTTATATTAATAGATTAAATTAAAAATCGTAATATAGTATCATATAATATTTATTTATTTATTTATCATTGTGAACCTTGCAATATTTTAAAGATCACCACCATCAGAATTGGAAACTGAAAAAGACAGTCGAAGGCCTAGACAAGTTTTCTACCTTTGTAGATGACATTGATCAAAGATTGAAAGAAAAAAATTAAACGTTCATGCAATGCACGAGATCATTTATGATTAGTTTCAAGATGTTGGGTTACCTCCATAATTGTTGAATGAGCTAAAATTTGCTAGACAAACATATGCATTGTTTTCAGCACATAATTTCGTTTTCCCATATTTCTTCAACCATTCTTATCATATGAGAGATCCAAGAAAATTTATGTTTTGTCACCCATTGGATCATGTGAGAGTGAGGAGCTAGGCACGGTATACATGTCATGCGAAGACGATGAAAGACCCGAATCAAGAATCAGAGTATTCAACATTCTCATTGTAAAAAAATATGCTATCAAGCATTAGTTATAATTTTCCATACACACCAAATTTTTGTTAATTCTTTCTAGCATAATTGATATGTTACAAATAATTCGTTCTTTTTTTTTAGTTTTAATTGGCATTTTAGTTATGCACATAAACAAAATGATGATTAAACAAAATTTGTTTTTTTAGTTTGATTGACATTCAGTTTTTATCCACACAAAAATTAGATAGATATTAGGTCGATCACAAAATTTTATTCTTTTTAATTTTAATTGGCGTTTCATATTCTATCTATATTAGGTTGATCACAAAATTCATATTTTTTTTTTTGTTAATGTAGTTTTTGTTAATGAATTTTCAGCATTTCAAATTCCTCCTTATGAATTTTAGGCATTTCAAATTTATTTAGTCGATGTTTTTTATAATATTTCTTTTCTGAGATTTTTTAAATTTGAAGTTTATTAAACATGTTCTAGTTTGAGGGGATATTAGATATTTTAGTTGGTTAGTTAGTTATTTACACTACTAGTTAGTTATTTTATACTAGTTAACTATTTGTACTATATAAGTCTATATAACCCTTGATGCAATTCATTATCTCAATTATCAATATCATTTAATTTACCTTTATTTATTTATCTTTTATTAATAACTTAAATCAAGATTCATAATAATAATTTTGTGTCCATTATTGTGTTTGCGATGAAGCATTCATATCAACAAAGGGAAGATTAAAAGCATAAAAGATATACTTATAGAATCATGTTTGCTTAGTTTAATCAAATCCAACAACAATTTGTTAAAAGAGTAAAATTAATTTGAGGTGTTATATTTACAATTTCAACAAGGTAAAATATTTTCCAGTCAATGAGCTTCGACGCAAACCTTGGTATTACAGTGAATTGGCGATGGAGCACATATCATGTACAAAAAATAGATCTTTAAAAACAAACACTAAAAAAATGTTGTAAGGGCCTCGTAAAATATTATAATTAAATGTCTATTGATGTATTTTTTTATACTTATGAAACCTTTTATTAGTTGTCCATAATTGTTTTTAGGGTTAAATACTTAAAATAGAATAATATTTATTTGGAAGTTTAAAAACCTTGTTTTACGTACCACAAAAAAAAAACCGTAGGCTTTAAGGTGATTGTTTATTAGTTTTGGATTTTTTACTTACACAAATTTTTTTTAACTAAAAATAATATGTATCCATTCAAATTAAAGAGAATACGTCAATTAAAAACAACATAAATATATACATATATATTTAAAATTAAAAAAAATAAATCTACAAATAAATTCACAGCATTTAAATTCAATAGCATAAAACAAAAACAAAAAAATACTTATAAAGTTGACAAAACTAAAATAATTAAAATATATCTATTTTGAATCTACAACGTTAAAGATGCTAAAATAGATAATAATAATAATAATAATAATAATAATAATAATAATAATAATAATAATAATAATAATAATAATAATAATAATAATAATAATAATAAAACAGTTAATAAAAAATGCCAATACATCTATAAAAAATACAAGATGATAGATTGAATTGGAGATGATGTTGTGGGCTTATGTTGTTAGGTCACCAAGCGTCTCTATAATCTTTGGAACGTGGTATGGTATGGTATGGTATGGTATGGTATGGTATGGTATGGTATCCTATCACCAACAAAATACTATTATTTGCTCATTTGTTTGACTTGCTCTCTCACTCACTAACGACAAACCATTCCATGTGGTATATTTGTCCGAGTAATCATATGGAATCAATTTCTTTAGGACAACACCATTTTAATATTCATTTTTCAAACCATATTTATTAGCAATTGAATTATTGCACTTCCATTAAATAAATAAAAATCACATTAGCGTGGTATCATTCATTCATGTGAATTTGAAAGACTGGGACATAGTCAACCATCGAAGATGGAAAAGACATGTGTTTATTAGTATTACTTTCTCAGCTGCTATTTGCTTCCAAAAACAAAATATTACTTTTTATATCACCATATCTATAGAATCTTTCAAATAATATGGTAAATATTCGTCAATTATTAACTGTTTGGTATTGAACGGTTGGAACGACTATATAAAATAGATATGTACAAGAACGGCAAGTTAATGCAATACCACATCTATACACACAAAAATTCACCTATACTAGTTTAAGTTTCTTATTTAGGTTTTTAAATTAGTTTATTTTGATTTCATCTATTCTATATGCACAGTAAATCTTTTAATTCAATTTTAATAATAAATATTTCAATTAAAAATTTCCGATCATTTAAAACCCTATTAAATATTGCAACAATTTGTCTTTCATATTAATTATTCAAAAAAAATGTTTATCAAATTTTATAAACGATTTTTTTTTCTCTATAGCAATTTAAACTCACGTATAGGCTTAAAAACAAAATAATAAATGTCTATCTACATGGTTAATGTATTTAACTTCTTTCACATGTAAAATAATCTAAAAAGTTAACTTATTACAATGTTTCAATTAAATTTCATTAAATATAGTAATTCGAGAAGAAAAAAAATTAAAGTTAAGGAAATGCATACGTAATTTAATATGTTTTAAAAAATAATGATACAAAAAAAATCTAATCTAAAAGATTGAATAAAAAACCTAAACGAAAATTGAATTAAATTTAAAGGATTAAATATATTTTAATCTATCTTTCTATTTTCTTTATTAAAAGAAATTAATGTGAGGAGGGAAGAAATCGTTCCTTCTATTATGCTTAGATAATAAAAGGCAAAGTTTCATAAAAGGCAAAACTTCATATAGCAACCACAGAAGGTGCAAGTTCTAAACCTTGCGAGATTGTATCATTGTGACAACAAGATAGTCTAACTAAATAAATAGGGGTATGAATCCCAATAATGAAGGCCAATTATAAGCCATTGGACTAATCTCCAAAGCTCAATCAAGGAAAACATGTACTAACCATATTAGAACCTTAGAGAGAGGAGTGCAAGGAAAACTCCAAGGTTCATAGGACATTTAAAGATGTACAAGATTCTCATATGAACATCATAATTCAAACTCATGTTTTTGTAGATAATTAATTTACTCTTTACATCTCTGAGTCAATATATTTTTAACAAAATAAATTTATTTTAAAATAAATATCATTTACAATTTTAATTATTTTTTTCTATATTACTCTTCAATTATTAATATATACACAACTCAAATAATATTATTATAATTTACATTGATAATAGTAAAAAATCTACCAATAATTGGCAGTTTGATAAAATGACTTATCTCCTTTTTTTAATTATTACATTTCTTAATATGTAAATAAAAATCTTAAATAGAACTCATTATGAGACAGAAGAAATATATTATTGAATGTTAATAGTATAGTCTAATTTTAAAAAGAAGCGACAAAAATACAACTCAACTAAAATA
Organism: Cicer echinospermum; assembly: GCA_002896215.2. NCBI lineage: Eukaryota > Viridiplantae > Streptophyta > Magnoliopsida > Fabales > Fabaceae > Cicer > Cicer echinospermum. Next base: position 51,921,459 of record PGTU02000001.1, on the reverse strand, counting down.
TTTTGTAATCAACACGAGAAAAAAAAGATACACGACATTAAAGTCAATTGACAGCGGCAAGAATATCAAAGATACACGACATTAAAGTCAATTGACAACGACAAGAATATTGATATATAGGGCTCAGATTAAACCTAAGATTTTCCACTTCCTATGAGTCTAGCCACTAAACTAGTAGATTAAAAAAAAGTTTCATCAATAATGATCTAAAATGTGTTCGATTAAAGGGTGACAAGCAACGCTGGTTCAAGTGGTGAGGAGAACTTATTTTAGCCGAGTCTTGTTTAGTCCACCACTAGGCAGCTGATCATTGTCTGAATCTTTGAAGGAAAACACATCTACATTTAGTTTCCGACGACTCTTCAAACATGATTTGTTACCGGTAAAGAAGACCTGATTGTTTAAAAGAAAACAAATCAACTTTACTACAATGATAATAAGATTAATTAACATATCCAACATTTTCCTTAGAAGAATAATGAATGAAACTTGCCACAAGCTAAAAGGCTAATCTGATAAATAATTCAGCTAAAAAGTGGAATTTCAATGCTAATTACAACAAATATGTATGTATGAACTAACCTATTCCAAACAGAAAGCTGATTAATCACATATAATTTACATAAAAAAGCACACCATGCAATAAACACATACAAGACTAACATCCCCTAACAAGTTAAAAAATATGCAATCTGTCATCTGGTCCTTAAAGATGGCTTTACTTTTGGAACCTTGAAGCTGGAAGTGAACAATTTGGGAGTCTCAAAAGTGGAAATAACTGGGCTTTCTTTCCTCTTCAAGCTTCTTTTCCCCTGCACAACAATAAGATTCATGGAAGGGAAATGATTAAAATCGTAAGGAACAAATTCATTTTAAATTATAAAAGAAAATATATTTTCGAATATGCATAGGAAGCTATACTGAAGAATAGCATCATCAACTACAGGAACACGAGATAATGTTGAAACTCACTCACTATTAAGGAATAGGCCAAACTGACCATATCAGCTAGGCAAGTGAATGTGGAAAGCATGAATAAGCAAAATTTAACACTGGTTACAAACACATGTTTCGAAGTGTCACAAAATTTAAATGAAAAGTATAAAACACGAACACGCAGCATATACATTAAAACCATGAACAAAAACGAAAATCTATGTTTCCAAAGTGAGTAATAGTCTTTATAGACATAATAAATTTTAGCAGACAGCGTTCTGTGTTCATTATACAAAACAGACATGCTTTATGTGAGTGAAGACTACACAGCATATTCTTGTGAAATTTTTCTCACGAATATTATCTGTATTAGAAGCAAAGATTAATTAATGACACTACCAGTAAAAGGGGATGAGTATGACTGATTTACTGCAGACAATAAGGAAGACAAGCAGATAAAAGCACATGAGATACCTTTTCCGAGAAGTTTGTGGATGTGGAAGCATGTACATCAGAAGTACAAACTTCTTTTTCTTTGTTTAAGGTGGTACTTCTTCTACTTCTGTTGCTCTTAATGATTCCCGAGTCATTAGTTATTGCCGTGAAACAACTTAAAATGGGTTGTTCATTAGGAGTACATACTTCTTTTTCTTTGTTCAAAGTGGTATTTCTTCTACTCCTGTTGCTCTCTGTGATTCCCGAGTCATTGGTTCCTGCAGTGCAACGATTTAAAACAGGTTTAACTTGGTTGTTCTTGAACTTTCTTAAAGATTCCAACTCCACCGAGAGTCCTGATATTTCCTTGTTTAATCTTTTTGCTTCCTCCTCCATATCAGCCACTTTACTTTCTAACTCTGATACTCTACCATCCTTTTTATTATTATCAGATTGCAGTTGCTCCATGCTGGAAATAAGAATGCTTATCTTCTCATTTGCCTTTTCTACTTCGTCTTGTTTACTCCTCAATTTATTAGCATAGTCAGTCTCCATTATTTTAAATTGATTCCACACAAAATTCTTTTCTGCCAAGAGAGCTAATAGCTCAGAATTTTTTTCCGAAGCAAGCTTCTCACATTCATCTTTTAACTGTCTCAATTCATCATTGATTTCACCGGGACACTTCTCTTTCTCTGAAGTGTTGCAAGAAAACTTGCTCCCACTACTTGCGGTTCCTTTCCTCCTCTTGTCAGTATCTTTGAGTACTGTTACTTGGCCCTGCTATAAAGTAAGACTTCTCAGCATAATGAGTTATGACTAATGAAATGCATAAAAAATATCAGAAAGCTAACATACTTCTCCTTTCGAGGATTTATGAGAAAGGTATTCGAATCCAGCCTTAAAATCCTCCAAATCATCCTTTGTACTATCTGGAATAAAAAAGATAAATAAATATGAAGCCAACAAATATAGTTATAATAAATAATTTCAACACAACAAATAGTTTAAAAGCTGAATAGAAAACATTAAAAATAAAATGTATAGCACAAGCTACCAGTGATTCTCGTCTGTGGGGATAGAGTTGAAGAGTTTCTATAAAAAGGACAACTTATGTGCAGTACGATAGGCCCTTGTGCTACGGTTCGCCTATAAAAAACTAAAACGTGCACTTTCACTCTCTCGGAAGCAACTCTCATAGATGCCAATATCTCTATCCTTTGATACAAACCACAAAAAGTAAACCATCACAGCAATCAGACATTTATCAATTTGATGTAGCCCCCAAGAACTCATCTTCACTTTTGTCTCATCAAACAACATCAACTGCCGAGAAGGGTGTTATGACTTGGGATTAGATTGCAAATCATGGAGAGTCAAAAGGGGAGGGAATGGGGTGCTGGCTCTTGAGAAGAAATGACAGAGGAGATGGGTAGGGAATGCCTTTATAGGAGTGAAAGAATGAGGGATGCTTCTGTTAATGGCGGTGGGATAAAAGAGGCCACAAGCAAGGCTGAATGTTAAGAGTCGTTGATGAATGCTGGTAGGGTGTGCAACATTGAATGGAGAGTGGAAATGCGTAATGGTTTGAAGGCAACAGGTGAGATGATCGCATGGATGTTCTGCAAGGTCGCAATAGAGACACGTGCACGGTGCACCAATAATGTGCGATGGTGGCAGCGTTCATTCTTGTGAATTTGTTACTGGGAATTGGGTAACGGTGTTGAAACGTTTATCCTGAATTTTAAGTCCACATGTTATTATTTGATAAGGTACTGCACCTAAGTCTTTCCCTTTCAGAAGTGGATCAAACAATGAGGTGTTTTACCACCAAAGCCATCTCTTACAATGCATCCTACCTACCAAGTTACTAACATTAGGGAAATGCAAATATCTAGAAGCATGTCACAAGAGTCAGTAGGGTGTCTTCAATAGAAGACCTATCAATGACTATTCGAAGATTAATACGAGATTTCACCTTCTAAGACCTATCAATGACTATTCGAAGATTAATACGAGATTTCACCTTCTAAGCTTAAGTCTTAGAGTCATTGGTCACATAAATCCATCTCAAAGCATTTCAAAATTCAAATAAAAAAAATCATCACTATTTTATGAAACAGTCGAACAAGAATAACAACAAGGACTGTGAACAACACACATTCCAACCAGTTTTCTGTTTCTTCAAAAAAGTTTCCAACTTTTCTATAAAAATATTAAAACAACGCATTCAACAGAAGTGAAAATGAAAATTGTCATTAAAAGTAAGGTGAATGCTACAATGGTCCCACGTGGATCAGTGATTAAAAATCATCCAAAACTGTAACGAAGATCGACGATACACCTCGGAATGGTCCTCTTAGTCGTTACGCATGAGATAATGACGTGAACAAAGTCAGTTTGATAAAACTAAAAGAAAAATAAATGCATCCCTCAAAAACTCGACTAGTTAAACCGACACCAATCATGTCAGCGTCTCAGGTGTAACAGCGGGGAGAGTTGTTAATGTATACTTACTTTTGAGAAGAGTCAGGATCGTAGTTAAAATTTCAAGTAATTTTTAAGCACGGTATAAGTAAAATCAATTAAAAGTGAAAAAACTTAACATAACATTAACAGGGTCTAAAGCCAAGAAAGAAACCAACAAACCTATTTCATCTAACAAACATCAAAACACTAACTTTCTTTTCTTTTACCCAAAAAGAAAGAGACCCCCTAAAAAATAACCTATATTAACCAACTAAATTTATCAAAAACAATGAAAAGCCCCAAATAAAAGAAAAAGGAACTAACCCAAAATCCATTTCAAAACAGAAGCCTCTCTATGCTTAGAACCCATCATCAAATCAGCCTTAGCCGATTCAAACAACCGCTTCTTCTCCTCAAAAATCAAAAACATCTTCACCTACAAGACAATTACAAAGAAAACATTAAAAAAAATACTTTTTTAAATAAAATAAAAAAATAGTTTGTAGGGGTTTCAAAAGGGAAACCCTAATTTAATTCACCTGAGAGATTTGATCTTTGTAGAGTTTAACATCAGAAGCCCAACGTTCGTTCTGCATTTGCAATCGATCTTCTAGAAACTTCTTTTGGTTAGCGAATGATTGAAGCTGGTTTTGCTGATGCCGCACCATCTGAACCAACAAATTGAACACGTTGCCCCAATTTCGACGCTCCAAAGATTCGGCATTTGAAGGTTGTGGTTTTTTAGATTTGCGCATAGCGGGAATAAGAAGAAGAAGAAAAAGAGAACGAAGGAGGGGTGTGAATTTTTTTAGAAGTGAAGTGAAGCAGTGAAATTGAATAACGAGTTTGCAACGGTCACAGAGAGAGTGATCCAACGAGACAAACTTTTAAAAATAGCTTCTTTTTTTTTTATTACTCAATATAAGCGCGTTTTCGAACGTTGGGTGCAAAAAGTCTTGCAATTGGTGGGCTTTCGAAACTATACTCAAGGTTATTATTTCTATAATAATTCTTTATTAATTAATTTTTTTTAAATAATACGATTGATTTCTTATTATTTTGAACAAATTAAAGGACATCAACTACTTTATTGAAAATAATAATAATGTATTCCTGACGTTATTGTATTATGATATGAGTGTGTGAGATTATTGAATTTTTAAAATAACGTCGATGTTATTTTTTAATACATGTTTCAACAACTAAGGATGGAAATAAGTCAGATTATATATTAAAAAATTTGAGTTTGATTTTCTATTAATTTAGTAGGTATGAATTGGTTTATAGTGTATAATAGGATTTTTTTTTCTTGATTGACTTGAACTTTTTTAAAAGTTTATTTCACATTAAAGTATTTAAAAGGATATTATATATTTTTTTAAATAGGCTAAACAAGATATTTATATATAAAGAAAACTAATAAAATAATAAATATAAGAAAAATTAATAAAATTATAATCAATCTAATAAAATTATAACTAGCAAGTCTGCAACAACTTTCCAGGAAAAAAAACAAAGAAATAAAATGAACCAAACTGCAAAAAGTCCTGCAAAAAATTATAAATAAAACAAAAAATGAACCGATAATTAACAATAAACAAAAGACATTGTCATCATCTGAAACGAAACTTGAACAATTTTTTGACAATGTACACATATCAACCAGCAAAACAAATTCAGAGTCCGAGAAAAGAAAAAAAAATGATATCAAATCTTCAAGGTGAATCGTATCTTTTGTTTATCAACTTTCAAAATAAAATAAAAAATACATATAAGTTAGACATTGGACTAAAAAATACTAAATAAGTAAATTAACAAATTCTTAAAAAAATGAATAAATACTACTTGATATAATATCATATATCAAATAAAAATATTAACTTTTGATTTTTTTTCTTCGCATTATACTTATGACAAAACCAATCCCCGCTACAAATGAGAGCTTCAACACATTTTTCGTTTAGTTTAGAGTGCAATGCATCAATAACTCTATCTCTACCACTAAATGTGGACTCAAATGGCACAGTTGAGATTGGAATAGTTAGTACATCAACGATCATCTTAGACAAGATCTTATATTTCATGTTATTGTTCCTCCACCAATCCAAAGCACTAAAAGATTTAGTTTTAGGAACGTAAATACCTTCATAAAGATAATCTTATAATTCTGATTCTATTGGAGGCACGATTTCATTTTCACGCAAAATGCTCAGAATTTCGTCAAATCCGGTGACGATCGCAACATTCTTTTGGGAGGATGATAAAATCTTACTATCCAAATTAACAACCGAAGACCGAGACTCTTCCAAACATAAAGCTACATACTCATCATATAATTATTCCAATGAGTTTTTGACCTTCTTTATATTCTCATCAACAACTTCTTTAGATTTATATATTAAGAGAAAACATATACGCACCATATGAAATTTGCACCTAGGATCCAAAACACTATCAATAGCCTTCAACATATTGCACTCCATCCAGTATTTGTCAAACTTTATTTTCATCGGACCTACAATTTCTTTCATAAAGAGATCTTCGTCTTCAGCATCCTTATTAACTATTTGTTTAACCTTCCAAGCTTCTGTTAAATACAAATTTGCAGTTGGATACTCATTATCTACATTTAAAATAGTAGTGATATTGAACACTTCAAAGAATAATAAAGTACAAAAATAAATAGTAGATAACAATTGATCACATGAGTTGCACAATTAAATAGTTCTAACAGCTTACAAACTTTCTCAACTTTGTTCCATTCTTCAAATGAAGGAAAGGGCAAAATCATAATGAGGCTCTCTTTCTTTGTAGGCTACAAAGGCAATCTTAAATTTTAAAGCAATTGACAATATATTAAAAATTGAATTCCATCTTGTTGGACAATCAATGACGAGTTTCCTTTCTTTTAAGCACTTCTGCTACACCACATCACAAAATGTCTTTAGTTTTGCATCGTTGTGGTTAACATATTTGACATTTTCACGAATATTGAATATAGTATCCTTAATTTTACTAAGGTCTTCTTGCACTAACAAAATCAATATGTGTGCATAACATTGAACATGAAACAAAGAGCCACCAAGAATTAACTTACTACTTAGAGATAAATCATCTTTGATACATCTTAGCATGAATCATTGCAAGAAGCATCATCAACAAATACTGAAAAAAATTTATTTTCAATCCCCCAAGTTTTCAAACATTTATATAAAGCATAAGCCACATCAATACTACGCCTCGGAGGGGGCACTTTCACAAAATTCAAAACTTTTTTTTGAAGATTTCATCCTACATCAATGAAATATCTTGTGATAATCATATATTCAACTACTTGATGGCTAGATTTCCACATATTTATAGTTAAACTAATCTTGCTCACACTTTCTAAATTTTTCCACAAAATTTATCTTATCCATCTCAAATAGTGCCAAAAAATCACTTCTTGTTGTTTTTGGAAGCCCCACATCCAAATATCGTCTTTGACAACACTAAAAGAATATTCATGAACTATGATAACAGTTGCAATTATTTTCCTCATCTTTTCGTTAGAGTATCTAGTACCATGACTAATAAAAGGGTTAATTGACTTCAATGGCTGAAATGGAATGACAACTTGTCTTGTTTCAACTGTTGTCTTCAACTTCTTTTGATTGCAACATTTAGCGTGTCTTTTCAAATGACTAGTGCTTGCTCCAAGTCCTCTAGTAGACAATTTTAGTTTACAATATATATAAATTGTTTTCTTCACACCTTTAGAGACTTCAACTTCAACAAAATCAGTCCAAACAAGTGATTTTTTTTTTTCTTTTAAAGAGACCGCGCCTATTTTATGCATTTCTTTACCTTTTTTTTATTTACAAATTCACATATATTGTTGTGATCTCATGTTTATTTTGACTTACAAAACCTGAAATTAGAACAACTTCAATGGAGTTTCTAAAAAAATTTTATGAGTTTTTACAAAGGTTGACTTTAATAAAGGAATACAAAGATAAATGAAAAAAAAAGTTTGGAAATAGTAAATATTGAAATCATACATCTACCATAACTTGAAGTCTTGAACAAATTTAATAGGATTTTTGTTTGATCTGCTTCCTTCAATCAATTTATAATTATAAAAAATTAGGGCTTATAAATCTTATATACTAATAATATATATATAAAGGTAATAAATAAATAGTATTCATTTTTAAATAAAATTAATTATGCTTTATATAATTACAAATGCAACATGCCATCTAGATGGAAATTGAAAAGAATGGAGAATGACAATTATCAAGTTACATAGTATAATATTTAATACTAATAATAATATGAATTATGGAACAGATAATGACAATTGAGAAATTACATAGTATAATAATTAATACTAATAATAATAAAATGAATTATGGTAATAAAGTTGTGTTAAGTTTCAAAAAACTTTGAAACAAATTTATTGACGCATGGAAGATAAGGAACAACAAGTCGACAAGGCAATTGATTTTGAAAGGCTTTAAAATAATAAATACTAATATTAATAAAATAATAAAGAAAATAACAATGTTAATATATATATATATATATATATATATATTTATATCGGTTTAATAAATTTAAAAAAAAAAATGAGTTTAACATTTTTATTAAACGTCCACGTCATAAGTAAGTAAGACTATAGGCTCCTACGATTATGAACAACTTATCATACTCTCACTCTATCACCCTATCACATATGCTATTTATTAAATTCATGTTGACTCTTAATTATGTGCATCCGTGATATTTTCGTGACTCATTATTTTCGGACAACCAACAATATCCATATACTAATGTATATATGTCATTAACTTGAAATTGTGTCCAAAACAATGTATTTTTGTATGAAATGGGAGGATGGTAGAATGTGCAAAAATATGATTAATTGAATCATATTGATAAATTGGATTTCACTGTACCACAAAAAATCAAACTATTTAAATAGTTCATGAATTGAACCACATATTTAAAATAATTCAGTTAACCAAACTTAATTCAGGAACCAGTTTTAACAATTTTAAAATTTTTTTATTTCTTGGAAAAAAAAATATAGAAAATATAGAAACTTTTTTTTTTTTGAAAAAAATCAAATCATTTTTTTATTAAAAAAATTGAGAAAAAAAATCGAAAACTTTTTTTCTTGAAAAATTTTTCAGGAAAAAATAAAACTTTTTTCTTAAATTTCTTTTTATCGAGAATTTTTTATATTTATTTTTCTCGAAAAAACTTTTCTTGAAAAAAATCAAAAAAATTTGTCAATAGATTTTTTATGGGAAATTTTTTACATTTATTTATCAAAAGAATTTCAAAATTCTTTTTTCGAATAACTATTTTGAAATCGATTTTAACTAAAAATTTGTTTAAAGTATTAAACTAATTGATATTTATACATCAGTTTTAAACCAGTTCAAATACTGAACTTGATTTAAAAGTAATTTTTTATAACTGAACCAATCCATTAATGTGACTATGAACACTCCTACCCCTATGTGCATGACATTCCTCTTTGTCAAATCTTATCAAATGTGGTCAGAGCCCATGTTCATACTTTGTATGCCGAATACTATTTACACCCCCGCTTTTTGCTAATACAGCCCATATTTCGTTTCTTTTTCTTCAAGAACAAGAATACTCATCTAAAGGTAACTTAAACATTGTTTTTAAGAACACTTTACCTGAATGCACCTTACATTTATCTTCCTATGATCATCTTCAGGAAATGGTGTATATTTATTATAGAAGTAATAAAATACACCTCCTTAAGTATACATTCAAATATTCAATCTTAAAAATATGAAACTATACTTATAGAAACTCAAAAATACACTTACTTATGTATACTTTCTGAATGTCTAAAACCCAAGAGAAGTACACCATCAAAAATTGGAAGAGGAAGGGGACTTGGTGAGCGTAGTGGCCGCAATTTATTTTATTTCACTATAATTCTCCGCAATATTAAGGATCGCAATGAAACCATTACCACGACTGCAACTTAAAACCTTGCAATTCACTATATATTATGGAAGGTTTGAGTTAATATTATCCAAGAGTTGCAATTGTTCACACCAGTGCACATAAATATCCTTCAGTTGACCATGTAGATTATAATAAACTCACATTTTACAATCTTGATGAAACATATCACTTCACCTACATCCATCTTCACATTCCAAGATGGAAATCATGGAATTACCTAGTATGCACTAGTATATGGCTCTGCATTTTCAACTATTCTCTTCAAAGCATCAGCTCCCATGTATTTGAGAACCTAGGCCCATAAACCACAATTCAATAGTTATATAAATCACGAACTTATACTCAACACTCTAAAACAAAAAATACAAGCATTATATATATCATTAATTGAGCCTTGAAAATTTCATTTTCTTAGAAACTCCAAAAGACATTTGCTACAAAAGAAAGAAAATACGGACAAGATAGAACATCTTAAGTTATACCTCATTTGCATCTTTGAAGAAGGTATTTTCATCTTTCTTTGGCCAGCGTACTTGCCAACACCTGACATTAACAAGGAAAGAAAGAAAATAAGTCAGTAAATACAAAGTACATTATGCAATTTATAAGTAAACCACAAGTGAGCATTTAATCCACAAGCATGAAATCTAGTGAATCTTGATAGAATCACAGAAAAATAGGGATCTGTGAACGTAAAATGATAGATAAAATGGAAATTTATTGATTTATGGAAGAAGGGAAAATTCTGATACAATGTATAACCGAAAGCAAAGCTCCCCCAGAGAAAATAGTATCTCTTAATTCAATGATAATAATAATTATTCATGAGCAATACTCCCCTACCCTCCTTAATTTGTTCTCCTATGTGTAACTGAAATCCCTAGAATTTAATGAGTTTCTCTGCCCTGTCATTAATAGACTGCTTATTCTCTTTTTTACCCTTGCGGACATAAGTTCTCCACACTGCAGATTTGAGCCTTTCACTAGTCTTAAGCCCACTAATTCTATCATTACTGCCATCAGGGAAGTGCAGCCTTGTCCTCAAGGCTGAGAGATGGAAATTGACTTTTTAGTAGTAATTCATCCTCCCAAGTTGTGTCTTCTACAGCTCTTCCTTTCCAACGCACCAACCATTGTCGCACCAGCTGTCCTTCTTTCATCACTGATCTTACAGCCAGCAATTCTTCCGGTTCTTCCCCCTCTTCTACTTCCATTTCTAACCCGTCTGGTAGTTGAGATTCAGCAGAATAGTCTCCAATAGCTTTCTTGAGTTGTGAAATGTGAAACACTGCATGCACTCTACTTCCTTCAGGCAGCTTCAACTTGTAGGATATTGCCCCTATTTTCTTTAGGATCGGAAATGGTCCAAAGTACCGTGGAGCCAGTTTTTTTGATTAATCCTTCTAGTCACTGTGTGCTGTCTATGGGGCCGGAGCTTCAAAAATACCAACTCACCCACTTCAAATGAATATGCTTTTCTTTTCTTGTCCGCATACCTCTTCATATGTTCTTGGGCCCTGTTCAAATGATACTTAAGTTGACGTAAGGCCTCATCACAATCAACCAATTCAGCTGCTACCGCCTCTACTTTCGTTTCTCCCTGTAAATATCTAACCACAGTGGGTGGTTTTCTTCCATACACGCCTCAAACGGTGTAGTTCTTGTAGACACATGGAATGTGGTGTTATACCACAATTCAGCCAAATGAATCCATTGCGACCACTCCTTCGGTTGCTCCGATGCAAAACAACGAAGATATGCTTCTAAGCACCGATTCACCACCTCCGTTTGCCCATCCGTCTCCGGATGATATGCCGAACTCATATTCAACATCGTTCCTTGTAAGCAAAACAACTCTTTCCAAAATAGACTCACAAACAGTGGATCACGACCACTGACAATGGATTGTGGCACCCCATGAAGACGCACCACCTCTTTAATAAATATTTCAGCCACCTTCCTCGCAGTATATGGATGTTTTAAGGGAATAAAATGTCCATACTTGGATAATCTATCCACCACTACAAGAATTGCTTCAAACCCCTTCGATTTTGGGAGACCAGTGATAAAATCCATCAAAATATCATCCCAAATTTTCTCCGGAATTGAGAGAGGCTGTAAACAAACTCATAGGAGAGGACGCAGCGTACTTTTGACGTTGACACATGTCGCAACTCTGCACAAATTCCATAACTGACTTTCTCATTCCTACCCAATAAAGATTTTCTGCCATCCTTCGATACGTGCGTAGAAAACCTGAGTGGCCACCAGTTGGAGATGAGTGAAATTCTTTCAACAATAAAGGTATACAACCAAAATTTGAGGATAACACCAGTGTGCTACGGTAGAAAAGTCTCCTTTTGATTAATTGGAAATCTGGCCGGGATGTAGGGTCTTGTTGTAGTTCTGTTATCACCTTCTGCAATTCGGGATCATTCATAACTTCCTGCTGAATTTGTTGCGCTTGCATACATATGGGAAAAGAAGTTATCCCTTTCAACTCTGTTTCCTCATGCATTCTTGAAAGAGCGTCAGCAACTTTATTTTCTGGACCTGGCTTGTATACCACTTCGAAGTGATAGCCCAATAATTTTGCTATCCAATTCTGCTGATCAGCCGTAGTGATGTGTTGTTCGAGCAAGTGTCGTAAACTCTTTTGGTCGGAGTACACCACAAATCTTCTTCCCAACAAATATGGACACCAATGCTGAACTGCCAACACCAACGCCATCAATTCTTTCTCATACACAGACTTGCTTAAATTATTCTTGGACAACGCTTTGCTGAAGTAGGCTATAGGCTTCTTTTTCTGCATTAAAACTGCACCTATTCCTCTTCCGGATGCATCACATTCAATCTCAAAGGTTGTAAAAAATCTGGTTGTGTTAAAACTAGGGCTTGCACCATAACTCTTTTAAGATTCTCAAAGGCCTTCAACTCTTCTGTACCCCCAATGAAATTCTTCTTTCTTTGTTAGTTCTGTCAATGGTTTAGCTATCTTTCCATAGCCAACAATGAATCTCCGGTAATAACCGGTCAGCCCCAAAAATCCCCTCACTCCTTTGACATTATGAGGGATTGGCCACTCCACACCCTGTTCCGATATTACGTGACCCAAATATTCTACTTTCCTACTAGCAAAATTACATTTTTTTTTATTAACGACAAAACAGTGGTATTGAAAAATCTCCATCACTTGATATAAATGTGCTGAGTGTTCTTCCCATCCCTTACTATATACTAGGATATCATCAAAAAATACCAAGACAAACTTACGGAGGTGTGGCTTGAAAATCTGATTCATGGTGGATTGGAAAGTGGCTGGTGCGTTCGTCAACCCAAATGGCATCACTAGAAACTCATAATGCCCTTCATGAGTTTGAAATGCCGTCTTATGCACATCCCCTTCTTTCACCCTTATTTGGTGATAACCGGATTTCAAATCAAGTTTTGAGAAATATTTCGTTCCATGTAGTTCATCCAATAATTCGTCAACTACCGGAATTGGATATTTATCTGGCATTGTAACCTTATTCAATTCTCTATAATCAACACACATCCTCCATGACCCATCTTTCTTTTTAACTAAAATGACAAGACTAGAAAATGCGCTAGAGTTGTTTCGAATTATACCTTGGGTCAGCATGCTTTGAACTTGTTTTTCGATCTCTTCCTTATGGTGGTGAGGATAACGATATGGCCTAACAGTCACAGGACCTGCATCTTTCTTCAATTCAATTGCATGAGTTATATCTCATTCAGGAGGCAGCCCAATATTCTCTTCAAAAACTCCCTTAAAATTCTCGAACAAGTCTTGAAGCTCTTGTTGTTGTTGGTCTTGAGTTAGCTCCTGTAATTTTTCATTTGAAGTCTGACCCAATTCTTCTTCCAACAAACTATACAGTGTTTCAGTTTGCCCTTGAAGTGCCTTAGAATTAGCCAAGTCTTTTTTGGTAAAGAACTGACCATGTAGTTCCACCATTTTTTCTTCCCATTGAAACTTGATGGTCATTTTCTCCCAATCAAAAGTCACCTTCCCAAATCTTTGCAACCAAGCCACCCCCAAAATCATATCCAAATTACCCAATTCCAAAACAAAAGCATCAACATTAGTGATGAAATCATCTAATTGTACTTGCAATTTTCTACACCTCCCCCTAGTGGACACACGGTGGCCGTCTCCCAACTTTACTCCCATCGATCTTCTTTGTTCCACTGTTAATCCCAATGCAGTAGCAACACAGGGTGAAACGAAATTGTGACTGGCGCCACTATCGATTAAAACCACAATGGAAACCCCCTTTAGACTTCCCTTGAGGCGCAAAGTAGTTGGAGGCGTTTTATCTAAATTTTTCTTTGCTTCAATCATATCAAACAATCCCATGGAATTGCAATCAAGAACTTCATCCTCATCCTCCATAGCTTCTATGGCAATCACCTCACCTTCTTCGTTAATCGTCTCATCGTCTCCCAAAATCATCAATCGGAGCTGTTTTTCAGCACACTGGTGAAGAGGATGGTATTTTCCCCACAACGAAAACACAACCCTCGTGTCCGCCGCTCCATTAGTTCCGAATACGGCAGATGCTTGAGGCCACGGTTGCGCTCGCTGCTGACTTTTCTACCCTCATCGTTTCCAGATCTCGCTGTATTATGAGAAACGTTTGAGTTTGCATTTGAGGCAGATTGAGTCAAACCAGTTTTGCTGTGCACTGACCCGGTTAAGTTATTATTAAACCCACTTCCAGATCGGGTCGAACATGGGTTATAATGAAATCCAGATCCTTTCTTTCCGTTGGGCCCCGATCCACTTGACCCACTTCCCTTCCAACTGCGAAGCCCACCCACACTACCACCTATTGAAATCAGAGACCCACGTAATTCTGTTTCGACATCACGAGCAATCTTCATTGCCTGCAATCTGGTTTGTGGATTCAATGTACGCATCTTCAAGCAAATGTGGTTCTTCAGTCCTCCCATGAAGTACCCAAGGTATTGCTCCTCCGGTAGTCTTGCTACTTGTGACGACACATATTCGAAGGTGGTAATGTATTCATCAACTGTTCCTGTTTGTTGCAAATGTTTCATCTCTTCAAAAGGGTTATCACTTTGTCTTCCCCCATACCTTTCAATTAATGCTCGTTTCAACTTCGCCCAATTCAAATCGTCCTTTGTCTCACGCAACAAATTAAACCAGTGAATTGTTGCGCCCTCCATGCTTAGCTTCGCCAATCTGACTTTCACCTCCTCCGACGTCCCTTGAACTTCAAAATACGTTTCAGCTTGCGTGATCCAGGCCACAGGATCGTCACCATCAAATGATGGTAACTCAACTTTCTTCACTGCCATCTTATACTTTGTCACTGAGTCCTCAGAATGTGCATATTGTTCCCCCGTTCCAATTGGTCGTTGCTCTAGCAACCTCGTGAACTCGCTCATCATAATTTCGTGAAATTCCCTCAACTCCTGGCGAATAGATTCTTCCACCGCTGAGATTCTTGCTTCAACTGCTTCCATTCGATCTGACAGCTTCAGTGGCCTGTACAACGTACAAAAATCACTGGTACTTCTCGAAGATCTGGCATGTCGGACCAATGATAGAATCATAGAAAAATAGGGATCTGTGAACGTAAAATGATAGATAAAATGGAAATCTATTGATTTATGGAAGAAGGGAAAATTTTGATACAATGTATAACCTAGAGCAAAGCTCCTCCAGAGAAAATAGTATCTCCTAATTCAATGATAATAATAATTATTCGTGAGCAATACTCCCCTACCCTCCTTAATTTATTCCCCTATGTGTAACTGAAATCCCTAGAGTTTAATGAGTTTCTCTGCCCTGTCATTAATAGACTGCTTATTCTCTTTTTTACCCTTGCGGACATAAGTTCTCCACACTGCAGATTTGGGCCTTTCACTAGTCTTAAGCCCACTAATTCTATCAAATCTAAACAGAAAGCATAATGTATCCTTAGATCCAATAAATTCTTAGAGACATTATATGAGCGCCTGATTCAAGATGTATTTTCCTTTGTTTAGATGGATATGGACATCTTTTCTCTACATAGCCAGATATTTCCAGAGATTGCAATGCAGACATGAAATTGACCTAGAGCATTAAGAACTAAGTAGTTGAGGTGCAATTAATATTCGTGAAATATGTAGTACCTAAGCACCGACAATTAAGATCGAAGATGTGTCCAGTGTCAGACATGCGTCAGTGTTCGACTCAGATACAACAGCAACACGTGTGATTACATTTCCATTACTTTCATTTTCTTAAACTATCATAGCAGTGTCTACGTGTCAAAGTGTCAGCATCAATGTCATGTCTTGTGTTTGTATTTGTGCCAGTGCCTCATACTATTGATCACCAAGTTGTAGGTTTAATGTGCAAGCTACCTATGCAAACATACCATACACACATCAAAGTTTCAAGTTCTATGTTTATATTCAGTACTTCCTTACTATAACATGAAAATAAATGACAGAATGTATGACCTTTGTCGCCCAAGGCGCCGTGCCAGTTCTTCGGCTAAAGCTTGACCTGGTGGATCATTATCGGTTGCGAGGATAATGCGAACTACCTAAAAGAATGGGAGAGAGAAAACAAAATAATACGAAGCCGCACTTCTGCTCTAGAAAGATCTAACTGAAAGTGAAGGCATCAAATACATGTACCTTATCCAAGTACGCTTTGCAGTTCCACAAGTATCGATATGCAGTGTCCTGACTTCATAAAGAGATTAAGATTGAAGAAATAAATCAATTAGTTGAAGTTGAAACATGTACTTTACATGAGAATGCAGAAAAGCAGACTATATAGATTATGATGATGAAGTAGTATTACTGATTTTTGCCTCATTAAGGCATCAAACAAAATGTTCACTCAGCCTTAAAAGTGAAGTGAAACAAACTCTAATAATAGCACAAACCTTTTCTATTGGTGGCAAATCTTTTGAAGATACTTTTCCAGGTGCACCAACTGGAACACTAACACAATTTTGATAGCCGGCTTCCTCGAGTGAAAGCTTATCAATTTCCCCTTCAACCTATTATCATTATCAGACTGTTAAAAAGTATCTTCAATTCTCTTTTTGAAGTTTTCATTTCAAGATTTCCAACAAAAGAAGATAGCAATAGAAAAAATAGGTGAAGGGGATTTACAATGATGATTTCGGTTGCATGACTAATATCGTCAAGTCCATAAAGTACTTTTTCTGTGCCTTTTCCCTGGACATCAAATTTACATATGAAAATGAACATCAGGTTATTCGGTATCAATTTTATTTCATATGAAAATGTGTATGCTCATTACTTGCTGTCATTTCGTAATACATCTTTTAATGAAATGCTCATCGTAATCATTATTGTTTTTGCAAATTAATCATTTCTTGTGATCTTGAATCAATTATGTTTATTAGGTAAATTTGCACATAAATGCTACCCAATAAATGAATGAATCAACTGCCTAACTAGTTATAAAATTATAAACTAATATTGTTTTAAAGATGATCATATTATAAGAAATAACTAAGTTTAAGGCATCCCAACATGGTTCGAACCGGAAATGTTACCTGCCAAAATCTTTTCTCGATTGTTCTGTACTTACAACCGACAAGCAACCCATTTTGTTTGTAAGTAAAAGCAATAACATTCTGCATAAATTTAGCAATACAGAATTAAGTCGATTAGTCGAGAACTAACGATAACTAAACCGTGTACAGAAAATGTTTACAAAAAATACCAAGTAAAAAACACAATCATTGTGATGAATGGTGTTGGCGTACAAGATAAGGGAATGATATCATAAAAAAATAAAAAATAAAGAGTAAGGATAGCTCCTATTATATAAAAGATGGTAAAATTTTGTCTTAGGTGGTTTGGACATATATAGAAAAGATTTATAAAAGATTATAGTATGAGTAAAAATAGGGATTAGCATTTTATCTTATATAATGCATCATCTGAAATCAAATATAGATTTCAACAAGAACAAATTTTACAATCATAAAACAAGCAATTGGAGGCTTAACAACACATTGAAAGTACCTTATCGTCCGACTGTTGCCTTACAGCGTTTCGGCTTAAGGTTTTTTCTGATATCAGTCTTTCTTTAAAGTAAGCAATAAGCTAAAAGAGGGAAAAGGAAAATCATAATTCATAAGCAAAGAATCTGAATAGCACTTAAAAATGGCAATATATTGACACAACATGGACACACAAAAAGTGATTCTCCAAGTTATTTGAATACCTTAGGACCAAGTGGTTCCAATCCTAAGCTCTCCTCATCCATTTGTCCAAAAGGCTTGGCATTAGCATTAACCTTACTGTCCAATTCCTTGTCATCTGCAAAAACCTATAACCACATAATCACGTATAAGTATTTCGTCGCCGCATTAAAAGTTCTATGTTCAAGAAAAGGCACATACTCGTCAGACATGTTATGTTTACCTGACCAGCCCAACCACATGTAGGTCTAAAACACCTCCACATTGCAAATTCACTACAACACCCAAATGCAAATAACACATAAACTCCAACATAGTATACACACACAAAAATCACCAAATCTTCAAAGCAAGTAAAAGATGAGTATTGCTTACCCATCAGAGATAATGTGAAAAGACAAACTCCTCTCCTTTAACTGTCCACCTTTGCACTAGCATATCAAAAACAAACAAGACTATGAAACAAAACAAAATACATTGAAAAGAGTTGTCCTGTTAAAATTAGTTTATTTGAACTTATCTACCGGCGTAAACTCAGTTTTTGAGAGAGTTTATGGAACAACTTATGTTGTTTTCAGCTTATTTTCATAAGATCTCCAGGATAGCTCATGAAAACAATTCATTGCTTAAATGAAAAACAAATTAACTTTATTTTATCTTTAGAAGGTCCTGGGTTCAAATATGAGAAACTAACATAACTCTACTAATTTACTAACATTTGCCAATTAAAAAAGCACTTTAATGATATAACAAGTGCTTAATTAATTAAGTTGTTTATCCAAATAGAGACTTAGTAAAGAAATTGGACTCCAATTTTATGGAAGAAAATGAAAGTTGATACCTTTGGACAAAAAAGGTTATGGTACTTTCCAGGCAAACAAGAGTTGTCTAAGTTGATGCCAAGAGGTTCCATTTTCTGCTTCAATATTTTAACTTTAGGTTCATCAAAGTTATTATTATTGTCAAAAACATGCTCCACAGCACCATCTTCACAAAACAATTTACACAATCATGTTAGAGAGAAACCCAAATAACAATATACTAAAACAAAAACACTTTTAACCCACTTGGCTACCCATAAAAATCCAAATCAATAACACTTGCAAAAATGAGGGGGAAAATAAACATGGGAAAAAGTACCTTTGGTGGAGTGTGATGATGAATGGAAGCAAAAGATGGGTACCCTTCGAGGGAAGAATGATGATGCATAGGTTGTTGTGGGAAGAAACTTGGAGAAGAGGGATTTGGTGAGAGGATGAGATAGCCACTGGCTATGACAAAGTGGCATGATTTTGAGTTTGAATTAATGGTGTTAGTAACTTTGATGGTGTTGGTAAAGAGAAGAAGAAGAAGAAGTTAGAGAGTGATTAAGTGTTTTTTTTTTTCTTTTAGATTCTTTCTTTTCACGTCAAATGATAAGTGGATGGGTTTAGGAATAAGGTGAATGTTTGGGGAGAAGAGGAGTGACTTGTTGACGTTGTATTTGATTTTTCAATTCAATCCTCGTAACTTTTTTTAACCTCTTTTTTTAAAAGGAAAGATTTATTCATTAGTCAGCCAAATTTGTTGTGATAAAAGAACTAATTCAAGGGAGACAATATTCGATATAAATATTATTTGTAGTATACATTCAATGATTAAATAACTTACACGAGAGTTTCTTCTTATACAGATTCATAGAATGATTACAAGATCCTTAAAAATTTATTTACAACCTGAAGTCACACTTATTCTTCTAGAATCACTCCCAACCAAAAATTGAAGAATGTCATCTTCAATTCTTGGTCCACACACAATATTCAATTGAAGAATGTCTTCTTCAATTTGAAGTCATTCATCAACCCCTAAAGATATCACACTTTAGGTTGAAAAATAATCTATATTCCAAAAAATGAGTATTTCCAACATTTTTGTCGTAAACTACTCTTATAGTGGAATATTTTGTGATGATAGACACCTTTTTGTTCAGGTCTTTATGGAAACATTGGAGCAAGTAAAATTTTACTTGTCAAAACTTGGATTGTTCTTCATGGTATAAGGATGGATCGTAATATGAACCTAAAAATGGTGATTTTCGAAAATGACTCTAAATCTCTCATTAATATGGTCAAAAAAGTCTCTCATACCCTTTCGAGTCTCCAACCTCTCGTCAAAGAGGTTCATTCTCTTCTTCGCCTTCTTGATTGAAAGACATCTCTTTGTCAATTTTCCGCGAAACTAATCGGAGTGTTTTCTCTTTATAGAATGTATGTGTGTCTCTCTTAATTTAACTAATCTAGACAAGATTTCGTTGCATTTCAACAATTTGTTGTAAATCAATTGCAGATGGCTACACCCTATTATTTCTAGTTAATTTTACTAACCTCTTTCATAAAAAAATAATAATAACAAGTAAAAAGTAACAATTTCATTTCAAAATATAAATAAAAAAAATTACAAAACTACATTATTATTTTTTGTGAAATAAATTACAAACCTACGTAGAAATAGTGAAATAACACGAAGCCCAATCCAATTCCTTTATGAAGAGGCCCAATGGCCCATCATTCACTAGAGGCAAAATCCAGGCGCTGCCATTTTGCCCTTGTTGTATCAGAAACAGAACAAATCGCACTCAACTCAGCTCGCCGGCGCCGGAGTTGGCAATCGCAGGGAGTAAGGCCACCAGAAGCTGTTAGCAAGTCAACCAGGTTTTCATTTTTTTTGATTTTTTTTTCTGATTTTACTTCCACTCTTGTAGTCGCGCGAGGGTGCCATTTCTCCGCGATTTGCGGTCTCCATAGCCGTTCTCCCAGAGGAAACGCACCGCTAAATTGCTTTTAAGTAGAGTTCCACTCAGCACTGTGATTCCGCGCTAAAGCGTGTGTGTGTTTTGTGTTTTTCATTATTGTGTTCAATACTATCTCCAATTTGCCTACTGCTTTATTCGTTTTGTGTTAGTTGTGATTCAATAATAACCCAGTCTTGTTCCATTTGAATTGTGACATATGCAGATTTTACTTTTAATGTTTCGATTTAGGTTTTAATTTGAACCATGAGTCTTGTAAGACATTCCATGGGAATCTGAATGTATGGATTCTAAGTTTTATTTCATACTTCCATATTCATCATTAGCTTGATTTTTTGGACTCTTTGAGGCGGTTACACTAATGGGTTTGGGTTTGGGGCTATGATTTATGAAACACTTAGACCAATATTAGACACAATACTAACCTCTGGAGCACCGACACCGACACTTCTGATTGAAGGTGTGCACTAGGGTCTAAGACATGTTAATGTCCCCCACTGGCACATTGATAACATTCAATTAGTTTATCTTTTTTCTAATTATTTCAGGTGTCAACGTGTCAGTATCGAGTTCATTGTATGTGCCGTGCTTCATAGATATTGACACTGACGTGTAGTAATTTGAGAAAATAAAAGTGATTATGGGTTTGTGTCATACACGGACACTTGTTGTATGTCAAATTCGAAGTGTTATACATAGGTTTGAGGATGTTTATTCAAATTGGATGTTTTTTTGAAGTTAATGTTTAATGTGTTTAGCATTCTCTGCTATCTTTTCATGATGATATGAAGTAATTTGATGCCAGATTATACATATTTATAATGGTTTATGTTTTTATCTCATATGGCTCGCTGCTCAGCATTTTATTGTGCGAAAATTGTTTCAGGGTGTGATCATTGTGGTGGTGATGCTACTAGTTTATTGAATTGAAACTGCGTCTTTGCTTAACCATTAGTCGCTATTTTGATTGAACAAAAGACATGAGGATTATCACCCTTTCAAGATATATTTGCCATCTCACTCGGCCTCGGGCTTTTGTGCCATTTCAATCTCGAGCCTTCCAGCCTGACGTTGTTTCTAGAGATTCTAAGGCAAAGCCAATCAAGTACAAAATTCCTCAAGTTTACAACCCTTATGACCCTAGACCTCCACCTTCAGACAAAATCGTTCAGCTCGCAGAACGCATCGGAGCATTATCAGAAGAAGAACGCGGTCTCATTATGCCTGCTTTGGCAGAAAGATTAAAGCTTCCAAAGTTGCAGCCAATTTCAACTGAAGGCATGGACTTGGGGTCAGAAGGCGGTGCTGCCGGACCAAAGGCTGAGGAGAAAAAGGCTGAGAAAACTGCTTTTGATGTCAAGTTAGAGAAATTTGATGCTGCTGCAAAGATCAAGGTGATTAAGGAGGTAAGAGCATTTACTAACTTGGGATTGAAAGAGGCTAAAGATCTAGTTGAAAAGGTACCCGCTGTCCTTAAACAAGGAGTCACAAAAGAGGAAGCAAATAGTATTATAGAAAAAATAAAAGCGGCTGGAGGAGTTGCAGTTATGGAGTAGATTTTTCAGTTATTTGATTTTGGCCAAGATCACAAATTTTTCTTGATGGCTGATGTGCTTTGAAGAATACCATATCCATGGTGAATGAATGGTTAGAAATTTCTGAAGACGTGAATAAATTTTTTTAGTCAGAGTTTTCTGGTTAATTACTCTATCACATGTAATTGTTGTGTTAGTTTGACATTTGTAACACTTACATCTTTTCTTACAAATGAAAATTTTCTGAACCATAGGAAACATTATGTATGGAATTTACATTTAGTCATTTGAGATGCTTGTGGTTGATATACCAAAATTGTTGGTCTTCTGTTTAGACTTTAGATTAATGAACCTTTTATCTAGAATTGTGCCTCTTATTTTAGATTCTGTATAGTGTTTTAAATTTTTAATGTATGCTTTGTCATTGTTGTTTCACCAAAATATCTCTTTAGAATTCGTTGACTTTTATTCAGTTTTATTCTTTCACCAAAATATCTCTTTAGAAAACCTTTATCAAAATTAATGAAACACCTCCTTGAATATTCTCTTCTGTGCATTAAAACAAATATAGAATTTTTTAAATTGTGGTGCTTAGTTAAAAAATTAATGAAATTGATAAAATATTTTAATTTAAGAAAATTGTCATTTTTATTATAAACTTAGTGAGACATGACTGGGATTTGATGGCTCATCTAACAACCACTGAGTTCTTATTAGAAAACCTTAGCACCATAATTAAACAAAATTCGGCAACTTTTTCATGGGCAAAAATAGGTTTAATCAATTTAACCCTCCAATGAGTTGATAAATGGTTTCTTATAATAATTTTGAGTAAAAAACCAGTATAGAAATTATTTTGGTTTGCTACATGTGATATCAGTGGGTTCCATAAATTTAGTGAGTTGCATTTCTTTAAGGAACAGCAAAATATTAAGCTGTCGTTTACTTTAAAAATATTGTGTTTTTATTTTTTAAAATATGTATTAATTTTATTTGATAAACGATTCTTAAAATGTATCATTGTTACGAAGAGACAATGAAATAGAAGTAAATAAAAATGTACCCTAGAAAATAATGAAACTAGCTTTTAATCCACAATATTATTCAACAGCTGCCAATGTGACAATGCAAAGTTAGTATACTGTTCTTAGATCTCTGATATTCCAACAAGCAACCATAAAATGTACCACTCGTTGTAATCATTCACAAGGAAGAGAGGATGGGAAGAGATACTCAAATGACTCCAAACAATAGAGGATAGTAGGCAAACTAGTAATTGATAGCAAATGGACTGATATATAAAAGGAGATCTTGTAAATAGTGGATAAATTTGAAATGTTCCGTAAAATTACTTGTTAAACTAGTTGATAAATAAAAAGATTAAATAATTTATGTCTCAATATTTTTATCTTTTAGTTTTTATAAAATATTTATTAATTTTTAGTCGTTAAAAATTTTGTTTTTATTTTTGGTTCATGATTTTATATCAATTATGGTATTTTTTTTTTGAATTTTTAAATAATTTTTTGTGGTAATACTTAATACATTATAAGAAATTTTGTTATAAAAATTTAGAATTTTTCAATAGATGATTAATTAAATAAAATTTTGAAGCATAAAAAGTTTAAAAATTCATATTTAATTCATCATTTGTTAAAAACTTCTAAATTTTTATATGAAAGTTGTTCAATGTGTCCTAAAAATATTACTGCATAAAATTATAAAAAAATACGTAAGACATATAATAGTTGATTTAAAATCAGGGATGAAAAATAAAAATAAAATGTTTATGGGACTAAAAGTTGATATTTTTTTTATGAATATTAAAAATAAATAGTAAAATTTTATACAGATTAAAAACTTATTAATCTTAAATAAAATAACATAAACATATATATAGCATAAAATTATATATAATATTTTGTTTGAATCTAAAAAAATGACTCATCATTCGAAACTGATAAAATATTTCGATTGAGGATAAATTTAAAATTGTTAAAATTAAAAAAGATGAATGTACGAATAAACTCATAGCATTTACGTTAATAGTACAAAATGACAAAATGCTTATATATGTGATAAAATTAAAGTGGCTGGAATACACATGTCTCTAAATTTATAACATTGTAGCACAAAGTCATTAATTAAAATTGTAATAAATTGAAGTTAATCAATGAATATGAATCAAATGAATGTTACAACAAAACAGAAAATCAAACGACGTCGTATCAAATCAACATATAAACTAAAGTAGTACTCAAACGATGAAGTGGTAAGCAAAATACAAAAGAAAAAAAAATAAAATTACGTAAAAATCACTTGCTTAAATAAATAATAAAAAATTAAAGAATAATTTCAAGCCAAAAATAGCCCTCAATCACCCTCTCCATAGATGAAAAAGAAAAGAAATGCTTACATTTTCTTAACCTAAAAAAAGTGGCGGCCACTCTTATAAAAAAAACTATAAACTCAAAAAATATGCAAAGTTGTAAAAAAAAAGCAATTACCACACAATTTTATTTTAATAATACCATTCATAACATTAAAATGTTGTTTTTTCCCCACAATTAAAAGTTTTATATTTTTAATTTTTAGTTCAATTGATAAAAGATTAATAGTATTATGTTATACATCATATCTTGGGTTTAAATTTAAAATTCGCAGTTGTGTGTGTGAGTTTTTGATACTATTTATTATTTGATCTATGTATTAAAAAATGTACAATTCTGATAAAACTTAAACACTAAATATTGAAACTTAGAGTTAATTTTGTGTGAATTGAAAAATAAAGAAGTTTTTTATAGGAGAATATTATACACTAATATTATTTACAAGAAGGATGCATGACATTTAAGGTGCGCACCAAATGGTACTCAATTTTGTGAAGAAGAGAAAACGCAAATTAACAACCACACGCGCGCGTCTTCGCCGTTTTTCCAGCTTGGTCGGACTTAGACTATGTAGTTTATTATTTTTAGTACACGAAAAAAATTTAATATTTATTTTTAATGCATGCCTTTTTCACTCTCTAAAATTTTTTAACACGTTTTTTGTGTATTTATCGAATCCTCTATTTTGTACCACTTCTCCTTGTCAGTTATTATGTGATCGAGTCTTCTTCCACCTCCCTCCAACTTCGCAAGTCTTTTTTTTCCATGGACTGATTCGTTATCAGACAATCAAAAACCGCCCACGCAGATTTTGCTTAAATCGGTTGCAGAGTTTCTCTATAAATAGAGCATTCCATTCAATTCACCAATTACACCAAAACTCATAAAAATTTCTGAGTTTTCTCTCTTATCTCTTTTATACTTCGTCCCAATTTTTTGTTTATTGTCTCTTTATCGAGTGGTCATAGTACCATAACTTTGAGTGATCTTAATCGTCATATTTATATAATGTAATTCTAGAACGATTTTTTATAATGTAATATTATATGGATACATTACATATGTGTTGTTTTATCTCGGGACATCGTTGTTGATTATCTACCTTACACAACTTTAAACAATACTAAATAACATCTTAAAAAAAATCGACTTAATTCGCGACTCAACACAATTATTTGCGACTTAAAAATTATTTTTCAAAAACAATTTTTTGAAACTCAAAAAACGAATTCTTATTAATTTCATTCCGAAGCGCATGCTCATGCTGGTTTATTTGATTGGAACATGCGTTGATTCATTAATGTTTGTTTTTTACCAATCTTTCAGTTAAAGTCAAATGACCTTTATTGAAAAAAATAATATTAAATGACTTTTTTTTTGACTGGAAATATTAGTGCAAATTTATGACAAAATATTAGATTTAATATATATATATATATATTATAAAGATTTTTTAAATTATCGGTCAATTATAACCGTAAGATCATGTAGAGTTAAGTTTGGTTGAAAGAGTTTAAAGTAGGAGAGTATGGAGTTCAACTTCAAATTCAATCTTATAACTAGTGAATTAGTATTGTTAATATTATTAATATTTTATTGAGAGTGAAGGTTGAACCCAATCTTTGTATCACTCTTCGTATCACTGCACACTTTAACTCTTTCATCTTAAATTTAACCTCCAAATCAACTTTATATCTCTTAAAAATTAAGAGAAGTTGTGCAAATAAATAATGATATATCAATTGAGATACTTAATTATATGAAAAGATCAAAGGTCTCTTTAGGAGGAAGATTTATGAGGGTTTGAAAGGAGAAAATTTTGAAAATTAAATCTATATTTTTATATTTGAAATTTTTTAATAATAATCCGATGTACCATTCCATAACATCTCAATCATATTTCCTTCCTATCTCAACTTTTAAATCTATATTTTATAACGTGCTTAGTTTTAAAAAGAAAAATAGGACATTTCCTCCCCTTTAAATACTCCCTCCCAAACAAAGCCTTTTTATTTATTTCTAAATACATATATTGTTTATAAGATTTAATAGAAAGAAGCTTTATATGTTGCATAAATAAAACTCCATTAATAGTTGTAAAAATAAGAGATGTAAAAGTTTGAGTTCGAATATGAGATGCTTCATTTCTCTATACTTAACATGAGCGAGAATCAAGTTACTTTGTAAATTTTCTTTGTTATTAATTGTGTATATAAAGTAAATTCTTAATAATACGTAATTTTTAATATGTGCTCAAATAATTTTTATTTAAAGTTATAATTAGAGCTGAGAATATGTCCAACCAAGTTAGGCTTTGCAAGACTTGAGCATGATTTTGTTAAAAAAATTTAAGGCATGCGACATATCGTAGATTTTTTTTTAGTTATGAGTCTAACTTTTATAATACCACATGGTAGCCTATTGAAAAATTTGATTCATATTAACATTTAAATAAGTATTTAGATATATTTTTTTTATATTTACACATGATATTTATAAAATTTGATTATATGTATAATATATTAATTCTATTTATTATTAGCAGTGTGAATATGTTGGATTGGACTATATTTTACTTAAATAGGTCATGTGTACTTACTAAAATTAAAGCTTGAGTTTCGCATATTATATGTCAAAGATTTTATTTTAAAAGGAATGATAAATTTTATTATAATTAATTCACACAACCGTAAGGTAGATTTCGAAACAAAACGTCTAATCTAACAATATTAAAAAATTTATTTTAAATATTGATCAAAGTTTATTTTATGTCAGGGCGTATAAAATACATCTTTTACATATCTCTAAAAAGCAATAAAAACTGTAAATTTTGTTCAACCTGGACAACCTAACATCCTTTTTTTTCTTCATTTTTTTGCAACACATAAATTTTTAAAAAAATTTAAACTTAATAATTTTACTAAATAGATCAAGTAACCTATTTCCACCGCTAATTACAAAGACTTAAATATTTCTAGTACCAACGTCGGTAAGTGATGTAACAACTCTGCATTAGATCTTGAATTCAACTTTGAAAACTTAGGCGACAATGATTTCTTAAAGGAAAAGCTTTATCATTCACACGATCCTATTGAAAATAAATTAGTCTATGTCATAACACATCCAATGTCCTAATTTTTTCCTATAAAAGTATATAAAGTGAATTTTAAGCAGATCAGATCTACCCACAAGAATATTCTAAGGAGATACAACCGTCACGTTAGGAATAAATATTAGTTATACTTAATTCTAGTCACAGAAATAAATAAAAATAATTATTTCTGTGGTTATAAAAAAAATTAATGAAAATCAATTAATTTTTTATAGTTTATATAAAAATTAATTTAAATTATTAAATTGATATTTGAATTTCAAAGATTTAATAGTCAATATTAAATATATTTTAAATATGTAAATTAAGAATAAGAACATTAATATTAAATAAGTTAAAAATAATTAATTTTAATTTATAATAACGATAAGGAAACACTATTAAAGAAATGAATTATTGCATGAAAGTTGTAGGGTCACAAAAAAGTGATTAAAAGCCATAAGCAAAAAAACGTTGTGGTTAATAACAGAAACAGGTGTCAAGAAAAACTACAAAGCGTGTCACTAAATTATAAATACTCGAACTCTAAAAGCCTCACAAAAAAAATAAAAAATAAAAAGCACAGATCAGAAAGAAAAAAAAAACACCGGAACCTCTTTTACAATCCTTGTTAATTCTGCTTGTCATCCTTAACCATTACGAAAGTGAAGTGTAGAAATGGTGTCTTCGAAGGGTGGTAGTGTTGAATTGTTGAGAAAAGTGTTGGGTTTGGGTTATTGGGTACAAGGATTGAGATGTTTTCCATGGTTAGTTGTGAGTTTCTTTCTTAAAGATGGTCTTAATGTGAATCCTTCTATTCTTCAAATTCTTCAGAGTTCAGCCAATCTTCCTATGGTTGGAAAACCCATTTATGGTCTTGTTTCAGATTCTGTTTACATCTATGGTCAACATCGTGTTCCTTACATCGCTCTTGGAGGTAAACTAATATAACATCACATTCCACTTTATAATCTCTATACCCTTTTTAATTTTCTCTCTGATTTTTATTATACAAAGTAAATTTGTACACTTTTAACTATTTCATGATTTGGGTTAGTTGATATTGTGATAAATTGTGGTGAATTACTGTTTTGTTGCTTTCCTTGATAATTGGAATTGAGAATTTGTTGTTTCTTCTTTTAAAAAAAATTAAAGGAAGGAAGAATGCATGAATGGATCCTTTTTTGTGTATAACATTTTCAAATAATTTGATTTTTAAGAACGGGGTTTGGTGTGAGTAGAACTTTTATATTTTGTGAATGGTATCTCAATGAGTTTGGCAGAATCACGGTGAACCATCGTGATTTTGTTTTAGTTACAACAATGAGTTTCGTGTGTGTAAAACTTTTATATTATGTGAAATATATACATGTTTGGTTTCCCAGTAGAATCGACAAAATCATAGTGATCCATCCATTGTGGTTTTGCAAAAGCTATTCACTGTAGCTTTGCAAATTCACAAATTCAAGGTGGTTCAATGCGATTTTTCCAATTCTACTGGAAAGCTAAACACAGGCATAACTTTTGTATAATCACAGTGGTTCATCGTGTTTCTGGCAAGGCCATTGTGATACCAAACATACATCAAAGAGTTTGGTTGAAATCCCCTTGAATTTAAGTTTTTATGTTGAGCATAACTCATTCTTATAAAACGCGCCTTGTTGCTTCATTATTTCTTTTTAGTATGAGACTTGGTTTTTTTTTTTCTCTGATACATTCTCTCACACCTAAGACTATTGAGCATGATGCGTGGATATTTTGGTGAGTGACTTGAATTGATAGACTTTGATACAATATTAGATTTTTATAAAACCCTAATATTGAATGTGGGTCTTTTGGGATTTTTTGGAAAAGCATAAAGAAAAAGGAGTTAAAACAAAGTGATATTGAAATTCCAGTTTTGAAAAATAATGAGGTTGAGTTGTCTGGTTTTTTGTTGCTTTGTTTTGACATATTTGAGATAATCTCTCAATTTTATATTTTTCTGTTTATAGATTTGTTTTTATTTTCCATGTATTTTAATGCAGTATGTCGTGATACCCAAGTTTTTTGTGGGTAAGTGGTAACACATTATCCATTTTTCCCTGCATCAATCCAAAGTCAGAAAAGGAATATTTCAGATTCTGGCTAGTAATGAATCCTAAAAGAAAGAATAAATCCAAATCCAGATTCACAAGGAAACAGAAGATGCTTGAATATAACATGCTTCTTAAAATCAACACAAAATCTATGGTTAGGAACTATTTAAATGAATGGATGTCGTTGTTGCTTGAACATAAAGACAGAATATATACTTTGTTAGCTTCTTTATGAAGGAAGGGTAAAAGATTACAATTATTTCTAGGAAGTGGAAAATAGGTCAATGGTAAATTGATTGAGTTTGTTTCATATATAAGAAAAGAAAGGATAGGAAGATGGGTGGTAAGGAATCATCCTGAGGCAAACTTACACGAAAACTGGTGATCAAAAAGAAACTAAGCTAATGCAAAGCAAGATTATACTCAAAATGTCCATGAAACATATCAGCTTAGTGGTAAAAATTTGACCTTGTAGACGAAGTTGAAATCCCCCGGAGACAGTTGTAAAGGGGTCAGTAGCGCCAACTTAATTAATAATAATTATCCTCTTTCCCAATTTATTAAAAAAACAAATGCACTTCAATCACATCTAGGAAGATACTGTGTTGAAAACTAAATAGAGGCATTCTTTTTATTGCATTTCTAATTTCTACACCAGTGATTCATATATAACTAAATTCTTAAATACTTCTTCAAATTTGTTTATGCAGCTTTGTTGCAGGCATTATCATGGTTAGCAATAGCAATATCTCCATCAAGCATATCTATTTTCTCTATCTCAATATACCTCCTCCTTAGTAATCTTGGCGCTTCAATAGCCGAGGTAGCAAACGATGCCATCGTTGCAGAGATGGGTAAACCACCTCCTTCTTCAAAAAAGCACTCTAAACCATCTTCCTCCGGCAGCCTCCAATCATTCGTTTGGATAGCTTCCTCTGTAGGAGGAGTCCTCGGCAACCTTCTTGGCGGCATTTTCATCGGCCGACTCTCCCCACAATCCATGTTTATGTTTTTTAGTCTTCTCGTCACTCTCCAATTCTTTATAACTGTTTCGGTTAGCGAGAGCTCTCTCAAACTTCCAAAGAATCCGTCCGTCGGGATAAGGAAACAACTTTCAGAACTATCGGCCGCGCTAAGAAAACCCGAAATCGCTTATTCAATCTCATGGTTCGCATTATCTTACGCCGCTATTCCCGCACTTACTGGAACCATGTTCTTTTACCAGACGCAATACTTGAAAATCGACTCGTCGGTATTAGGTATCTCCAAGGTGTTTGGTCAAGCAACAATGCTTCTATGGGGTGTTATATACAATCGATACCTGAAATCTGTCTCGCCAAGAAAACTTATATCAGCCATTCAAGCAACGATGGCATTCTTAATGATTTCAGATTTCTTGTTCGTGCGCGGTTTCTACAGACAAATCGGCATGCCAGACACACTCTATGTTGTGATTTTCTCAGGATTCTTGGAGGTTCTATTCTTCTTTAAGATTCTACCATTCACCGTGTTAATAGCACAGCTATGTCCACAAGGTTGTGAAGGTTCAATAATGGCATTTCTTATGTCTGCTGTTGCATTGGCATTCATTGTGAGTGGATACCTTGGTGTTGCACTTGCTTCATATATCAAGATAACAGGAAGTGATTTTTCAGGATTTCCACTTGGACTTTTGATACAAGCTGCATGCACTTTGTTGCCAATATTATGGTCATCATGCATACCTGAATATGTAAAAACAAAGGACAATCGTAAAGACTAATGTATTAGCACTAGCTTTTGGAAATGTGATAGTGATTCAAGGAGATGATAGTGTGATTTATGTTTATTTAGTTGCCTTACAACATCCACAGTGGAGATACTTAAAAGTAGATAT
This sequence comes from Cicer echinospermum, assembly GCA_002896215.2. Taxonomy (NCBI): domain Eukaryota; kingdom Viridiplantae; phylum Streptophyta; class Magnoliopsida; order Fabales; family Fabaceae; genus Cicer; species Cicer echinospermum. The sequence goes on along the minus strand of PGTU02000001.1, from coordinate 51,889,630 downwards.
TGCGTGTTTAGATAACTCATTTTATAATTTTTTATTGTCGTTGTTTAATAAGTATTCAATAAAATTTATTGAATGAGTCTCACTAATAACTCAATATTATTATATTTCAAACAACCCACGCAAAAATTTCATAGCCAGCCTTCTCTTTCTCTATAAGCATCCAAAAGGATTTATCTGCAATGGAAGTAACGATTTAACTTGATGCAAAATAGGTGAAGAAGTCACCATTGTGGATATTCTTATGCATTGGCTGGTTTATAGGCAGAGAGGCTTATTGGTGAGAAGTTTAGTAGGTTATTTAGTTTGTCGTTACAACAAAATGAAAATGCAATTGCTATGCTAGACTTGTTGAATAGAGAGGGTGTTCATGGGTGGGAGGTGGAGTTTGTTTGCTTGAGTTGAATATCATCATTGTATCTCTTATCCACTTCGGTCAAAATTATGATTGTTATTTAATTACTCTTTATAATTACAAAAGACATAGCTTCGTTTAATAACTAAAAAATTTTACTATTAAAATAATTCTTTTTAAAAACATCTTTTAATGTGTTTATTTTCTTTCTCCATCCGTCTAAACATTTTTTCTAGTGTGTTTCTTTTCTTTCTCCGTCAGTCTTTATGCCGTTTTATCATTTGACTTTTTTTTTTTTTTTTTGCATTTGATAAAGAGTTAATCTCTAACATCAACTTAGTAAAATCATTTGACTCAATTAGCTCATAACATCTAAAACTCTAACATTAATTTAGCCTCTAACCGTTAATGAGTTCCTAAAATCAATAAATCAGTAAACTAGTAAATCATTAAATAAACACTTTCAAACAAACTGAGTTTCTAAAATAAGTCTATCACCAAACTCTCACAACAAGATTCTAACCCTAACAATCAATCTTCTTTGTTGTCTGGGTCGTGGTCATTGCGATTGACGAAACCAAAACATGTGATTCATATATCCGTCGTCTGGTGGTGGATGGTAGACTGAAACAGCCATCACCATAAGTGCTAGACGTGGAGACAATAGTTGAGAGAAATTAACAAATAATAAGAAGTAGTGTCTAATGGAATTATGAAAGTAATTTCTGACGAATATTTTAAAAATAAGGTGTATATATAAAATTTTAGAGCAATATATAAAATTAAGAATATCAATTTAATTTTTCAAAGTTCAACTTCATAAAAAATTTAGGGCCTCACTCATTAGAATGTGCTAATGGTTTGATTGCACTTTGTAATAAACACATATTGTACTATCAAATAATTGAACGACATCAATAATATCAAATAATTACTTAAAAATACCTTAAAGTAATGATTTACGCTCTTTAAGTAACTAATCATCAATAATATACTCATAATTGATACTTGTAGTAATTTCCCTTTCAACATAAACTGTTATGCTATCTGTCAAAAAGTCAACTCACATCTTGTTTCTTAACCTATACTTACTAATTTTCATTGTTGAAAAAGATATTTCTTAACCTAGATTTAATAATTTTCATTATGTAGTGAGCAAAGATTCATCCCCAATTGTTTGAGAAATGCGCAATGTTTTTCATTTTTAACTTTCTTCCAATCTCTAAAACTCGTATCAATGAAGACATCTAATATGGGACATCTACTTAGTCTTTTGCTAAATAGATAGAGTGATAAACATTATACAATCTCTTTAGAAAGTGAATATACTAGCCACATAGGAAAACATCCTCCTATTATTGCATATTTTTATTACCTTAAAATATCTATGTGGTAAAATATAATATGATTGGATGCATATATAAACAAATTTAAGTTAATTTTCTAAAATATTTATATTTGGGTCATCATGACATCAACTTTAATTATTATTTTAAATTAGCATTTGTAGATTATACATCGAGAACGTAAGTTTTGTTAAACAAAATTTCAATCCAAGTAGATTATCCCAAAACACCACTTTATAATATTCATTCTTAAAACATCTCAATACCATCTAGTGTGCATTGCTAAATGTTGTGGTTATTTTTTTTATTAGGTTTATGTCTTCAAATTTTTGTTATGTTTCCTTCTTTTTATCTGCTAATTGTGGTTATTGTTCTTGGATTTGGTTGTGCTTATATTATCGATTTCTTTTTCCTGCATAACACCATTGGAGTTTTGCTCTTTGGAGTTTGGACTTTTTCCATATAGGCAACGTGTTTTTGGACTTTTCTGCATCGTGTAACAATATGTTTAGAAATTTCTTTTGTGCGTGGACTCCGAATTGGTCAATTTAGTAAAATATAAGTTGGATTTTTTAGTAAAATATATGTTGGATTTTTTAGTAAAATATATGTTTGGATTTGGTAATCCAAACGTCTATTTAAGAACCTCAATTTAGTTTAGATTTTACTGGTTTGATTGGTTTTATCCAACCTATTAACGCAACTAATTTCCTTCAACAAAGCTAATGTTTTTTTTATAAGGCAAAATTACATTAAGACTCCTTTAATTTATAAACAAGTCATTTATTTATTTATTTATTTTTATGTTAAATCAATATTTTATCTTTAAAAAATATTTATATTTAATTTTTTATTACATGTATGGATATAAATATGATCATTAAATAATACTACTTAATTAGATAAAAATAAAATCATTTAATACTATACTTAAAATTAATGTCATCCTAAATTTGTGTAAAGTATATGACCGTACATAATTCTTAAATTTTTAGGGACACAACGTTGTAACAAAAATGTAGTATAAAATTTATATAATAAAAACAATGTCAAATTTAGTAGTTCAATATTTTTCTTTTAAACTCTAAATTCAAATTTTATAAAATGGTGGTCCATTATGATTGAATATGTATAAAATATGATCGTCATTTTTTAATCCTTATACTAAAATTAGAACTATATGAAACTAATAAAAATTTGTTTTTCTCAAGTATGTGAAAAAGAACAAAAAAATTATATTATTTTTCATAAGAATTTCTTTAAACAACAATTGTTCATCCTTATTTTTATCCCCAAAAAAATTCTCTCTTATTGAGATAATTGTTAAATGAAATATAATAAAAATTTATCATCATTATTTTAATCAAAAATTTTAGAATAAATTGATTAATATGTATAAAAGTTATTATAAATAATATCGCATCAAATATCATGAAATTCATTATAATTATTATTTTTGGTTTTAGAAGAGATAATAAACGTTCAACCTAATAATTTCAACGTTGTCAATTCAACTATGACTTAAGAATAAATTATTATCATTATATAACTTATAAAAAGAATAAAAAATTTATAAAAAAATAGAACACTAAAATTTAAATTTCACATGAATATCCAAATTATGCTAAAGCACCAACCATGCTTAAAACTTTTGTTCACAATGATGTCATATTTTGGATAAAAAAATTACAACAATATTTGTGTTCAAAACAATTTTTTTTTAATCTTATCTTGATGACAAACTCAATGCTTGATAAAAAGAATATCAATTAGTAACTTTAAATACATAGTAACATTTGTAGCAACTATAACTTTAAATATATAGTAACATTTGTAACAACAACTCAATGTTACCCTTGTATCCGACACAAAATGTCACTTTTTATCAATCTTTTATAATTTGAAAATGTTTTGATCTCAAAATGTATTAGGTGTTGTCATTATCATTCTTAAATAAGAAATTATAATCACATTTTTTCTTTTTTCCAAACAACCATATTCTTTAAGTGTCCATAATAATTTTGTGAGCCAAATTAATTAACAAAAGAAAAAGACAATATTAACATATTTGAAAAACTAAAATTATAAATAAAATACATATTTAAGTTTGTTTATATATTTTTGATAATTATAAATATAACATGCTTTTATATTATCAATCAATTATAAAATATTAAATTATAAAAAATATTTGATTTTTATAAAAAAGTACTTAAATCATTCATTATAATATATTGATTTAAGTAAAATTTTTACACCAATAAAAATTATCTAAAAACTACTGTGTTAATATTTCTCACATTTAAACCAAATATTATAAATTTGAGATAGGTGCCTTATAAGTTGTCCCTTCTCTAATTTAAATATTTTAGTAAAAAAACAAAAATTATATTTGAGAAAAAAATAAAAAATTGGGATGGGATTTTAATCCCAATTATACACACATTTTAACAATCGAAACCCTAATACAAGAAAACTCGGCAGCTCTATCAGATCAAAACCACACAAAATGCAGGCGCACTGATCTCAACTGGCCGGAAAACGTAGTCGGAGTTGGTTGTCGGAAGGAAGGAACGGTCAGAAATTTTACATTTTATTTTTCATTTTCTAAATTTATTTTTCGGATTTTCCTTCCCCTCTCCCGGTAGTGCGCAAGGATGCCATTCAAACACCATTTGCGGCCCTCCGAAAGGTATCGCACCAGATAATTTCGTCGCAGCAGACCGCTATTCCTCAATGAAGCGGCACCATTGATTCCATAAATTTATTTTGAATTTTTATAGCTTTGATTGAAAATAATTCTAAAGGGAAGAGGGAGAAGATTAGTTATGAAGAAAAATTCTAATGTCTTACGTCTTCACAAAATATTAGCAAAAATTAGTCAGAAACCAAATAAATTAATTTTCTTTAATTATTTTTTGCTTATATTTTGGAACGGAGGAAGTACACTGTAAAACTTGTGATAATATATTTAGAGATGAATTTGATATTTGTATAATTTAGTATATATTTGATTGCAGCCGAGGGTGGATTTGTGTGTTACTCTAGATGGGTGCTCCTAAGCAGAAATGGACATCAGAAGAGGAAGCAGCGCTTAAAGCTGGAGTTGTCAAACACGGTGTGGGTAAATGGCGTACGATACTCAAGGATCCTGAGTTTAACTGTGTCTTATATTTGCGTTCAAATGTCGATCTCAAGGTTTGCTTATGTTGTTGGTTCTCGTGCTTATTTTTCTTTTTTCCTTTTCGATGATAATAATGTATTGAATTAATGTATGTATGTGTATGTTTTTTTGATATGGGTTGGATAGGATAAATGGAGAAATTTGAGTGTGATGGCAAACGGATGGACCTCTAGGGAGAAGTCTAAGTTAGCAATCAAAAGGGTGCATTATCAGACACCAAAACAGGATGATAACTCAATGGATACCACTCTTGTTGCTCCAAGTGATGAAGACATTGCTGATGTTAAGCCTCTTCAAGTTTCAAGGGATATGTTGCAGATTACTGGTCCCAAAAGGTCTATTGTAAGGTTGGAATCATTTTTTGTTTGTTTAATATGGTAATTTATTTAATTGAATCTAATAGTGTTGTCAAGTAGCTGCTATAGCGGCGCTATAGCATGGCAGGGTTTTAACAAACTGTTATTGTACTGCATTACATGATTTAGTACAAAGTGTTGTCATATTGCGGCTATAGCAGCGGAGCGCTATAGCACTGTAGTAAGTAGAATTTGAACAAACAGATATTTTCTGTGATATGTGATTGACAATACTTGCATCTATCAACATGGTTTGCATAATTGATTATGTAATTTAATAGTACTGCCGATAAGTGTCATTAGGGATTTTTATTAACCACCGAGTGTGTTAAGATAATTCATTCATTTGCTTTGCTGGTATGCTTGCCTGATTTCATTATCTTGTTTTGCTTGCATCCTTAGAAGGTTTCATTTATTTGAAAATTTGTTTATATATGTTCCCCCTTTTGCTGCAATTGTTTTATGTTTATTTAGACAGTGTTTGCTTAACCATGTTGGCGTGTTTACATTGTACAGATTGGATAACCTTATAATGGAAGCAATATCTAGCCTGAATGAGCACGGTGGTTCTAATAAAACAACTATTGCATCTTTCATTGAGGTATAGTTCTGATTTTAAGCCCAAATTTTGTTTGTTCCGCTTATAATTCATTTAGCTCAGTAGTTGGCGTGATATTAGCCTAACTTTGTGATTATAGATGTTAGAATATGCAAAAAAATATCACATAAAATGATAAAATAATTATTCTATCTCAACAGTATATTAGAATATCCTAGAAAATCTCCTCGGAGCTGTTTCCATATTCCATGATATGTCTTTTGTTTAATTAGGATTAGGAGTCAATATTAGTATGAATACTGGTTAGTACTTTGTCTGAGAGCGAGCCTTCGTGCAATAAGCTTTTACTCAAATAAAATAAAATTAATATTCAGTGCGAAAAATGGGAGAAGATAATCAACTACGTATAACACTAAATACGCTAATGTTTAGTTGCCTTGGTTTTGGTAAGTCGGGGCCATGATGAGCAGAGCTAGTTTGCGAAAAAAAAAGGCTAAAACTGAGCCATATGCTGAAAGACAAGTGAGCCAAATTTGCACAAAGAAGCTTGGATGTGAGTGGTGGTACGACAAATTCATGCCTCCTGAAACCTGGTTACTGTGACTTGTGGTTTCTTTGAGTAAAAGCTTATTGCATCTTGAGTCTTAGGTGCTTCAAATTCCCCTTAGTGTGTGGTCTGTGATGCTATTTCTACTCTCAATTGACTAAATTTTATGTGGTTAATAAATGAAATTGTATTTATGGTTACTAGTGAAACTAAGTGTTATAGCATTCCATTTGGCTGGATACTGCTTAATTGTATATTTCTTCTACAATATTGATTTTGTATTCAATGTAAGTTGGATTTCATCACTTTGTATTCTGTAGGACCAATACTGGGCACCGACAGACTTCAAAAAGTTGTTGTCAGCGAAATTGAAGTATCTTACATCTAGTGGAAAACTGATCAAGGTACATTGCAACATGTTTCATTATATCATAACTCATCCATCTGATGCAAACATTCAATAAAAATTGTCATAAATACATTTGTTATCAGCAATGCATTTGTTTTTGTTTTTGAAACATAGATATCTCATTTATAGTAGTGGCTGACCTGTCTGTACATCCCCTATCTCTTAGGAGTGGGTTCTCCTCTACTATACTGTTATATTTTTACAGTTTCATGGACAAATACGAAATCAAAATTTTAGTCTAAGATGCAGTTGAATAGTATTGGGAAAAATCAAAGTCTCGCATTTGCTAGAAATAAGGTCCAAGTAGAGCTTATAATGCCCTAGGCAATGTTTACCTTATAAGCCGATTTTGTGGGTTTGAGTTAGGTCAAATAACATGAGATGATTTCAGTGTATATTAGATATAATATCCATGCACCAAGATCAGCAGTGCTCGGTGTGAGAAGGTGTATTAGAAAAAACCCAAAGCTCACGTTGGTCTAAGATAAGGCCTAAGTAGAGCTTATAGTGTATAGGCAATCCTCAGCTTATAATGTCTAGGACCAAGACCCTACGAATTAGACAAATCCTGATCTTACTAATTATTTGACTGTATGTTTGTGGAGTGAAAATTGGGCCAGATATGGAGTGATAGGTGAATAAAAATTATATCAGGATAAGATGATTCGGGGAGAGGCTGAAAGGAATAAGGACAAATCTGGGACATATCTATTTTATTCGGGGGACATATCTATTTCAAATAAAGTCTTGCTACTGGTGCTGTTACTTGTTTTATTCTATACTCTGTAGTCTGTTGCTTAGATACAGTACAGCTGCTGGTTGAGTCTGGGCTGAGATTCTGGTATCCAACTTTACATTTTCTTATGTAGACTTAGACAAAATTAGTAGTATCTTCTGTTATGAATTAAAACAGTTTTTGTTTTATATATATTAGGAATCAATAGTTTTTCTTGATTTAGTATTGTTATACATTTATTGAGAGCTTTAAAAGTATTCTAGATGCTATTCTCATTTTTGGCAGTCATATTTACCTGTTTCAATTAGAGATCTTACTCATGGGTTTAGTTTGATATTTCAGGTGAAACGCAGGTATAGGATTGCACCTACCCGAGCATATTCAGACAGAGGAAGATACCCATCCATGTTAATATTGGAAGGGAGGCATAAAGCCTCTATGAAAGTTGACAAGGATGAGACCAATATCCCTACAAAGTCTCAGATAGATTATGAATTAGCAAAGATAAGGTCCATGACTGCACAAGAGGCAGCTGCAGTTGCTGCTCGAGCAGTTGCTGAAGCGGAAGCTGCCATCGCTGAAGCTGAAGAGGCAGCAAAGGAGGCAGAGGCCGCAGAAGCGGATGCTGAGGCAGCACAAGCTTTTGCTGAAGCTGCAATAAAAACAATGAAGGGGAGAACCACCCCAAAGATGGTAAATCTCGGCTTTTCCTTGTTTGCAATACTATTAATTTGCTATTCCATATAACCTGCGCACGGGGGCAAATAACACATTTCTTCCTCAGAACCAATCATCTAAAATTATTAGACATGTGATTTGGTTGCAGAGGGATTTATCATTTTGGAGACATTCTATTTGGCATCTTAGTGATTATCTGGTATTGCTATCAAATCGTTATGGTGTTTTAATCTTTCTGTATATTTAAATATGTAGATGATCCATACTTGATGGAAGTGCAAAGAATGCGACATGAGGAGTGCGATCCATGGTGTTGAATAGGACAGACAGCCAGACTCATTTATCATTTGCTGGCATTGTCTATATTTTACATATATCATTATATTGGAGACTTTTATAGGGGGCTCTATGCAGGCTTATTATATCTATATTGTAGATAGAAGCATTGTTTGATTATTCCTTGTAATATCTTGAGAGCGGTTGTTCCCATCAGCACTTACCAAAGTGCAAATGTACCAATTGTAGAAAGTAGATGTTTAGATGAATGGGAATCTATTCAAATTTCTGCACAAACATACAGCTTTTTTTGGGTTACAAAAGCATACAGCTTTATTAGTTCACTCTTTCAAATAAAATAAAAAAGCCTTTTAGTGGAAACAAGGTTGCACCAGGGATCTTTTCATGTTGTTGGAACATAGTGCCTTTTTATTTTATAGATTTGAGTAAAACGATAATACTTTTTGAATTTATTATTACTTTTATTGCTCTGAATTAATTGTGCGAAAAGCAACTCTCCTGATTCGTAAGTTCAAGGTTTTTCTATAACAAATGGATACTCTCCACCAAATGCAAGAGTTGAGGTAGAGAGAGAGAGAATATTGAAGAGTGCGATAAAGTAAGAGAGAAGAAGAATTGATGAAAAAGTTGAAAAGAAAATAATTAATTTATTATTATTATTATTATTGATATAATAATATTTTATTTTTCTACTTTTTTTTACCATGTTTGTGTGTGTCTAAATTCAAAACATATTTGTATTTTTAATCATACAAGTCTTGCTCGGAGAGAAGAATAATGTAGATAATTTAAATCTGTTTTTCTGAACGAGTGTTTATTTCACATAACTCATTCTGCAATTATTCATCTGGATTTCAAATATAGGTCTCCAACAAGGAATTGTGTAAACAATGATTGTTGATACTTGATAGGATGTTAGTGCATATTTTGATTTATTTTCAAGAGGCAAAAGTGAATTTTAAAATATAATCGATAATATATTTTGACATGATTTGATATTTTTGTGAAATGTATTGGTACAAAATTGATTATAATTTGAGGATGTGATTTGGAGTTTTTGCTTTTGAATGTGATTTTGTTTCAAATTTATTGTTAATTTGCTTTTATGTAAAAAAAAGTCATTTTATTGAATGTATTTGAATATAAGTAACTTAAAATTACTATTATACTATTAAATACTATTTGAAGATAAGTAACTTAAATTGAAATTATTATTCAACTTCTATTTAAAATTAATTGAGAAATCTACCATCGACTTCATCGTCTTTACTTTTCACATCTCAAAACACATAAAAAATCATTTTATGATGTTTTACATTTTACTACTTTATAATAAAAAAATTGAAATTATTAATATTTTCGACAATTTCAAATTTTCAAAAATTGTGTTCATTTAAATTTTCGATTTTTTAAAAAATATGAAAAATTATATTTTAAAAATTACATTTAAAAATTATATTTAAAAAATTACATTTGTATAAAAAAATTGAATAATAGCAATTTACCATTGATACCAGCACAATTACTTCCACACCCCATACCTCTTTATTCATTGGCTTTTATTACAAGAATAGTCTTATCTCTTCAAACACCAATTACTTTCACTTTTGGTCGGCTACGACTAGGGATGATAATAGGCTAGGTCGTCCGACAGGGGTCTATGGCTTGACTTACTTATAGCCTGACCTGGCCTATTTAATAAAAAAACTAGGCTCAGACTATTTTTAAAGCCTATTATTTAAATAGGTCAGGCTAAGGCTTATAAAGAAGCCTATTAGGCCTAACAGACCGACCTATATATATTTAATTATTTATTAATGTTATTTTTTTATTATTATATTAATAATATTATTTTCTATTTTAAATTCTATCAATTAGACAATCACTCAGTAGTCATTCCATATTCGGTAGTCATTCCATATTTGGTAGTCGTTCCATATTCGGTAGCCATTCAATTAGTCAATCAATAGTTCTTCCATATTTGTTTGAGAGGTAATAATTGGTACATTTATTTCAAAAGAAAAATCTATTCTTTGAAACCAAGAATTATGTTTTAGGGTTTAAAGGATGTTTGTTTCAGATTTTTTAAAAATTATTTTGTTAGAAAAATTATTTTTTGTTTAATATATATAGATATGTACATTGATATTGGTATGTGGAGAGCATTTAAATATTTAATATGAATAAGGCTTTTAAATAGGTTTCCAAGTCAGACCAAGCTTTTAAAAAGGTCAGGTCTGGAAAAAAAATCCTATGATAGGCCGTAGGCCAGACTTAGGCCTAAACAATTAATCGTAGGCCAGACTCAGGCCTTGCAAAGCCTGACCTATTCCCACCCCTAACTACGACCTAGACTCGAGGTTTTATTGCATTCTCAAATTTAATAGTATAAATTTTTAATTCAGTAGTAAAAAATTAGATTAATAATATTATTGGAAATTTCAATTTAATAGCATTTTTTGTATATTTAAATATTAAATAAATATTGAAAGATGAATAACAATCACCAAAATATTTTTAAATAAGTATGATAAAAACTCACACACCATGAATACAACCCAAATAACGCTCCACAAATTTGCAATTCATATTTTTGTTCGAGGTAGAAAATTGAGGTTGTAGCAAATGAAAATTTACCAAAACAGGCCAACATTCTATCAAAAAAGATTAATCAATTTTATTTTGACAAATGATAATGATTAAAATCCGCTACATGAAACTTCAATAATTTTGTATAATTTTATTTTTCTTTCTGATAATTATTATTTGATGCAAAGTCTCCAAATGAATCTCTTATAGGATCATGCAGCTGATTGTTTCTTGATCCTTGCCCTACAATTGTCCACTGGCCTTGTATGTGGTAAGAACATCACAGGAGATTTTGGGTTAAGCTGTTCAAGCCTGCACAGCCAATACATATAACAACATTAACATTTAGTACTGTTCTTTATAAAAATTAATTAGTTTGTGTTATATATTTGCCTTTTCCAAAAAAATATAAAAATAAAGTATTATATATTTATTAAGAGAGCTTTTATAACCATTAGGAATTTTAATTGCGGTTGCAAACTAGCAATCACAAATTGCAATTACGGTCCAAGTTTCAAATTTCTATTTAAAATGATAAGAAATTCATGAATACCATTTTGTCAATTTTAAAAACTTCTTTTACTTTTTTTTTTCTCATGATTAGTTTATGTCCTCCAAATTTTATTATTTTCATTTAATTTTAATGAATTTTTTTAACTTACAGAAAAAAACTTCAATAGTATATTGAATGAGAAAAAAAAGGGAGTAATTAAAAAGATGGAATAAATATTTACTTATAATTCAAGAGAAAATGATGAAGGAAAACTGAGATTTCCAGCTTGGCAAGATCATTGCCAGGGCACAATCTAGTTCCTGCTCCAAATGGAAGAAATTCTCCAGCTTTGTGCACCTCCTAAGAATAATCAAAATCAACCAAATTGTCAAATTCTGCTGCTTTGTTCACTTCAAATGAGTAAAAAATAAACAAAATTATTGTGACTTACATTCCATCTTTCAGGATTGAACTCCTTTGGATTAGGATAGATTTCAGGATCAAGGTGAACAGACCTAAACCATGTTAGCACTTTCCATCCTTTTGGAATGAGGTACCCTGTTGCATCAAAATGCAGTTACTAATTTGTGCTATCAATAAAATATTACACTTAAAAATATATGAATTAAAACCTATATTTATACAATAAGAGTATATACTAACCATTAATATTGACATCAGATGTGGCCTCTCGAAAGACCATTAGTGAGAATGTAACCACTCTCATTGTTTCATCAATCACCTATGCAATTGTAGACTCATTAAAATAGATGTAATCACAAAAACATTAACTAGAAGTTAAAAGTAACCTTAAATCAACAATATATGCATAATCCCTACCTTAGAAAGATATTCCATCTTTCTTACTTCTTCTAGTTTCAACCCTTTTTGTGTTGGAGGCCTTTTCCTTATGATTTCCTCTTGTTCTTCCTATATCAAGAAGCAAAGTTAAGGGAAATAACATAAGTTAAATTTAGCAATCCATTTCTATTAACAATTAAAATTTAATTTATATGCATTGTTAATATAAAACTAATTTATACGTACATCCAGTTATATTTAAATATTTTAAAAATTAATATAAAAAGTGACGTTGTGATATGATTTGACTGAATGCATGTGTAAATCTTTTTGCACCGTCAATGTATAAAATAACAATTAATTGAAAAATTTGGATGGACTAATGAATGAAAAGTATGTGACATGATACCTTAGCCTTTCTGAAAAATTCAGGATGCCTTTGAAGAAAATAAGTAGCCCACATGGTGATATGCCCTGAAGATTCATGACCAGCATTCAAGTACATCAACATGATATCAATGATTTCATCATCACCCAATATTTTTCCATTTTCATCTTTAACATCTATAAGAGCATCCATCATATCTTTGGCTTTTTGGCCAGGTGATAATTTTTCCTTCCTTTCGCTTCTTCTCTTGTCCACAATTGATTGAAATATAGCCACTAGATTTTTCCTAGCCTATAAGAAAATATAAGTAATGTGTAATATTGTACAAAATACAAAAAAGTTTCTGCAAGTAAAATTTGAAAAGAGTTAGTACCTTCAACGCATTATGGAAAGCAAAACCAGGAAAATTAATTCTCATAGCTCTAACACCAATATTAAGAGTAGTGTATTCTTTTTCCAAAGCCTCCATAACAGGCTCACTTTCAGAGCTAAGGAAAATATGCAAAATAATTTTAAAAGTAAGTTTTCTCATTTGAGTTAAGAACTCAATTTCACCCATGTGAGTCCATTTCTCCAAAGAAGTAATGACATTTTCTTCAATATATTTCAAGTAAACTGAGAGTGATTCGTAGCCGTTGATCGAAGACGATGTCAAACGTCGAAGGCGCTTATGTTCTTCAAAAGACATTTTAATGAATGATTTTTCTCCAATAAGCTCAATTGTTGATTGAGGCCAACCAGGTACAAATTTTTCATCATCTGTTAAAACTCTTTTGCATGTTTCAGGTGTTGTCACAATTACACTTGGGTTTCCAAACATAAACACTTTGTATATTCCTGTCTTTCCAAACCTATATAGCATAATTATTCATTCAATAATTCAAATTAATGTTAGTACATTTCATCATACCATATTTCAAACTACTAATGTTAATTGTATTAGAATACAATATCTGCTTTTAATTACTATTTGATTTGAATAAAACAAAATATTTAATCTAATTTGACTATGTATCATTTTCATTCAATTTTAATTGGTATGCATAATTATTTGTTTATAACTATATATTTATGTAATGACAAATAAAATAACAATAATGCATAATATACTAAATACTTACATTAGAAAGTAATCAATTTTGATTATGTTTGCAACATATAAAAAATAATAATAATAATAATAATAATAATAATAAATAATTATATTAAACTAATAAACACTATAATGATGAAATAAGTAAATATTAAAATTTACATATGCTGATTGAATTTATTTAAAAGAAAAAAAAACAATTTGGAATCTGATCAATTTTTTGTGGTCAAATTGGAGTAGTATTGACAAAGAAAATGTGAAAAATAATCTTCTATGCGAACTCTAAATAAAAATATTCTTGAATGTAATAAATAAAAAAATTAGTATAATTCAATATATTGACAACATTATAAAATCATTAAAAATTGGTGGCTTCTATATATGCCACGTCTTAAAACAAACTTTTATATATATGGTGACAAATGAGATTTGAAACACATAGAATATCATAAATTTAGATCCGTTAAAACAACTCCATGATATAATATATGTGAAAATTATTAAATTAAAAAAAATTCTCTATAAATATAACGATATTCATAGCAGATATATAATACAATTGTTGTAAGAGATCCATATACTAATACAATATTATCATGTTAGTATTCATAAAATAATAATAATAAATAAATAAATAAGTAAAAAATTGAGAGTATCAATAGAGAGGATGGTGATAATTACCTTTTGACAAAAGAGTCCATGAAAGATTCTGGATGATTGGACTTGAAAGCTCTAAGGAAGGACCACATATTGCCAATTAAGGGCCAGCCCATGTCACCTGGTGGCAATGAGTACCTCTTCAAACCCAATTTGTATTCATACAGCAACCAATTCACATTCTTCAGAAGGATCAAAACACCACCAACAATTGCAACAAACACTATCCATATGGACTCCATCTCACACACTCAACTTCAATTAGGACCTAAGCTCTTACTCTCAATTTATATGAAAATTCCAACAAGAGAGAGTTATATTATATAATGAATGAAGAGGGGGGTACACAATTAAAAAGGAAATTGAAAAAAAATATTATATAAAAAGAAAAAGGAAATTTGTTATTTTATAGGTTCAAAATATGAATTGTGAAGAGGGTGCATGAATCTTAACAATTATATTTTTACCATTTGAATTTATTAAAATAATCTTAGAGTTTGATAATTTTTCAGTGATGATATAGACGATTAATTTGTTGATTATCATCATGGAATATCACAATATTAATTTTTAAAATAGATTAACAAATATCTATTCAGATAGATATATATAATTCAATGTACATATACAATTAAAACATTTCTATACGTATTATTAGTGTGATAATTAAATTTAAAATCTTATTCAATTATTTAAAAAATGGATATATCGGTATATATACCACTAATCGGGTATGCATGACTTCGTGAGGATTATATGTTACTCCCTAACAATATTCTACTACAGATAATGTATTGAATACTATAAAAATATTCGTTTTAAATCATGAAGAAGACTGTAACAATTATTTTAAATAAGTGAATTTTGTAGAATTTAAGTAAATTTCAAATTTAGAAAAAAAACTGAATTTTAAACAAATTTTGTTAATTTTTTTAAAATTTGTTTGAATAGTCGTGTCAAATAAATAATTTATTCTAATTTCTCTATTTAATTATCTTTTATTTAGAATTATTATTAAATATATTGAAATGAAAGAATGTTCTAATGACATCATCTTTTTTTTATTCAATGTACATTAAAAAACATTAAACAAATGTTTACTCAATTATTGTAGTTCATGTATTTCATAATGGCATTGTTAAAAAATATTATTCAATGTGAATTTTTTTAAGCTGAAAAAATTTATTGAAGAAAAAAAAACTGGAGACATGAATCTAACACAGAAAAAGAACAAACAAATATAAAATAAGATTAAGAATAAAAAATTCCAAATTAAGTAGACTTGGTAACCCCTAAATAGATATTGTACAAGTGAACTTCCTTCTACATATTTTTTTTCTCATTATCTTAAAAAACCACATATGTAAAAGGTTCAATGTGAATTAAACCTAAAAAGAAATTAAATATATAAAATAGTGCATATTACTATAAATTCTGACATCTTCAATATTACACTCTTTTAATATTTTATAGTATTATTATTTTCAATTGACTGAATAAAATAATTTTGACTAAAAAACACAGCAAAAATTAAATAAATAATTTAACCTAGTTCTACATTCAAACGATTTTTCACGCTTGCTCGTTAAAATGGTTTTATATTTTATTTCTCTTGTTTTTCATTGACAAAATAAAAAAGAAAAAACAATTATTGGGCATTAATAATTCTTGTAGAATGAAAGTAATTAAAGGGATTTGTAAGGTACAATCACTTATTTTTAGAAGAAGTACATTATCAAGTTATAATTAAGAAGTACTTAAATATATTTAAGGCTGTAATTTACTAACATACATACTCCTTTTAAAAAATAAGTCAATTTACATTACATTTTCTACAAACCTTTATTAAAATACATCCATTATTTTTATAAAAGAAGTATATTAACAAGTTATAACAAGCTATTACACCTTTTTCCCATTACATGATAAAACTTATTAATAAAAAAAACTTGTCATTTTTAAAAAAAATGAGACAAATGATAGACAAATAATATGTTACATTATTTAATAATATAATTTGGTTAATTGTTTTGCAACTTTTTTAAAGAGTTTATTAACGAATCTTACAGACATTTAAATGTGAAGCAATAGGGGATATTTTGGGTTCAAACATGTGTATATAAAATATCTTTGTAACTGTTTTACAATTACTAGTAACATTTTTTATTTGTTGTATTGATAAAAATCCAAAAGCAGTACATTTTTCCACCGTAACTTTATATTGAATATCTTCCTCCAAATTCCAATATAATTGTTTTACTTATTTACTCATGGTATTACCCGTACACTTACATAGAGTTTTACATAAATAATAAATTCATATAATATTAATCGATGAAACTTACATTAAATGTGTTGAAATATAAATTTAATTAATATACATTTTAACTTTTTTTTTATAGATACAAAATAATATTATATATATTTTTTTGGGTACATTATATATCATTTATATAGTTCATAATATTACTTAATAAATTGGTACACTAATAGTTTCAATCCAAAAAACAATAAAAAAAATAAGTACGCCAATATATAAAGAGGGTAATAAGATTCAATTAATATATCAATTTTATATTGTAAATGCATACAAATCTACCACTATAACAAACTGATATATCGAATTTATTAATTTAATAATGTATTAAATTTATATGAATTTAATTAATATTTTATTATATAATTTAGGGAATTACAAGTTGATTATTGTAAAAAAAATTACAGTCGTTCAAAAAAAGTATTTAATTTCATTTAATTTTCTTAAATTAATAAAAAATTATTTTCTAAATAACTCGCTCCCACAAGAATATAAAAAATTATTGAAAAATAAAATCTAAATTATCTGAGGTAATTATGAATAACATATGAAATATGATAGAAACAAATTATCATTTATTATTTTGACCACAAAAACATAATTTTTTTTATTTCTTAATATATTTGAGATTGAACAGAGTATATATTATTATATCTATTATTTCATTTTAAAATGATAAAATTATATACTTTTTGGTTATATATATATATTATGATTTTCTATATATTAAATATTCTTTTTTTATGAAATATTTGATATGTTTTATATCTGTAATGAGAGATTGATTACTATGTTGTTGACTTTCATAATTTTTGTGTGGAATTAATTTATATAATCTTTTTATGTTTTAATAAATACTATTAAAATTATATGTATTATTATGTTTATTATAATCAATATATATGTATATATAGATAAGTGAAATATATATATAGAAAAATATATTAAATATTTTTTTTAGATAAAATATATTAATTATATTTAATATTTCCTTTCATGAGAACATTTGAGATGGTTATAGTTTGTAACTTTTCAATGAGAGATTAATGATTTATATTTTTGATGAACATTTTAATAACTATTATTATAATTATATTTATTATTTTTGCATCTCTCCTCTTCCAAGTTGCAATAATTTTTTATGTATTTATCATTTTTTTTACAATATTTGTTTGTCTGTTGATTGGAATAAAATAACTTTATTTCAAATACAACTGAGTATATTGCTCAAAAAAGAAAAAATACAACTTAGTATAAACCCATAAATATTCATAAACAATTGTCACTCTTGCAAAATTAACGTTTACTTTTATTTTTGAAAAAGTCAAACGAAATGTTTGACGTATTTCGAAACAAACTTTAATAGAATTTTGATTTTAAATATAAAAAGCGTAGGATGATAGACCCAAAACCATACTCGTAAGTGTCTAAAAGAATAATGCAAATACTAACTTAAAAAATAATAGTATCACAATTAACATCCAGTGAATCCCTTCAAAGACATTTAAAAATATTTATTAATACATGTTGAGATTTCGGAACTGTTGGTTAATTACAACAGTTAAATTATTAAAAATATTTAATTTATATTATATATTTTTAAATTATATCTATAAATAATGGTAATATATTAATATTGTAAAATATTTTATACTAACAATATTAAAATCATAAAAGCTATGCTCATCACACTTTTGCTTCTTTATTTTATCAAGTTTCGCTGTTTAAAATTGAATATTCTGATTCTTTGAGTATCACTTTATTACTATTTTAGTTTCAATCAAAATTTGTATCCCAAAAAAATAGTGATATTATGAATTTTTAAATCACGTGACATTAACACGTTGACGTGGTGCAATAGATTAAAGTCAGTTTTTAAAAAATATAAAAATAAAATAAAATTTTAAAAAATACCAATTTATAAATTCTCTCCGTTTTTTTAATTATCATTTTTTAACATACTAAAATAATTAATAATATTTTTCTTACTTTTGACATTATTATTTATCAGTTTTCTATAATATTTTGAATCATTTATTTGTTATCTCATTCAACCTTATAAATTAATAAATAATGTTACATAAAATTTTATAAACAACAAATAAATAGGAACAATACTTTTCAAATGCGACAATAGAAAAAAACAGAGGGAGGGAGTATCATTTTACAATATCAAAATAATGTAAATACTTTTTTAATAAAGGAGACTTATAATATATTGTAATTGAATTAGTAGCTGCTATAACATTAATATGTGAAGTTTTTGGTTACTTCAACCAAACATATAAGAGAAAACTATTTTGTTTTAGCCAACACAAAACCATTATTTTGTTAAATGGAAGCATCCACATCATATTCATGATCGAGTAATTATAGTGCTTCTTTAGTTTCCATATTTGACGGTCTTCTCATAAAGATTCAAATAAAGGTGTGTGCATAATTTTATTTGCAATACTTTGGTCAAAACAAGACTACAACCATAGGCATATTCTAAAATTTACCTTTCTAATAAAAAATGAGATAACATTGAGTATGTGAATTAAGACTTTGAAATATTAGTATCATCACTTCTCGCTATCTAATTAATAATGTGTAAAATTATGATTAATAATGTAGTTAATTCAATTATATAATTAATCATATAATTTTTCAACGCAATCTAATTTAACTATGTATTAATTTAATTAACTGTACTTTTGTACGCTATTAATTAAGTGTGCATGAAAAAAGTGCGTGTCCATAAAACATTTGTGAAAAGAAAAAGCTACTACTTAAAGAGTAGGAACGGGCTTTGGCAATTATATTTATTTCTTATTCGTATAGGCTGTGAAATTTTCTAAGCTTTTTTTTTTCTTTTCCAACTATGATAATTTAGCTTAAAGTAGCTTGGGATTTGTAGATTTATCTAAAAGTAAACATTGAAGACAACTTAAAAATTACAAAGAAACATATTCACGTGCTTTCTCTTTCCATTTGAGGTTTATGTAGATAAACATTTTTTGACCCTTCCTAAGCAATTGTCCATGGGCCTTGTATGTGGTAAGTATCTAACTGGGCATTTAGGATTCAGTTGTTCAAGCCTGTTCAATCAAGCAATAAATAATGTTATTAGTGTAATCTATGTTAGAAACAATAGGTTAGTTTCTGTCTTTTTAATTTATAATGGTTTGGAAAAAAAATGTTAAAATGATGTTTATATATTCATTAAAAACAAATTTGATTTGATTTGATACTTTTATTCATTAATCCCTCCTTTTTAGATGTCATTTTTTCTAAAATATTTTGTTTACTTTTATTGTTATTTTCAAAATTCAATGTAGTATTAAATAACTTTGTTGTCAAAATTATTACTGATTATTTACTGTGGAGAGAAAAATAAATAGTTAAGGGTAATATATAAAAAAGATGAAATTGTTTATAAAATATAGTAAAATGTAATAGTTTCATTAGTTTGTGTAAACAAACTTAAATCGACAATTAAAAAGGAACACGGATAGCAAAATTAATATTTTAGTTTTCTTTTTATGTTTGGTTTAAAATGTTCTAATTATTGAGAAAAACTCAAACGTTAAATAAAATAAAAATAAAATCTCAAATAAATTTATAAAGAGAGACGATCCTCAATTTACAGATGCATTTTATATAAAATGAGTTATCAATATATAAGTATCTAATATTAAGCTCTAGTGATAGGTTAAATTTAAATGACTTTGATGTCCTAATAAATATTATTCTATACACACCCACTTGAGATTGCCCTATACTACTATTGTACAAAATTAAAAACAAATAGAAAAAAATATCATAAATAATATTGAAAATTCAAGTAGGTTGGTTAAGTGTTCACTCTGTTCTTAATGAACCTCTCAAAAGTAATTCCATGGATTTTGATATGCAGACTTTGATTTAATCCTAGAATTAGAACTTATAAAATATGAATAATATATAATTTGTGTAAAATGGGAGAATAGGTTTATGGTGACTCACTGGTAATTTAGAATGAAATGATGAAGAAAAACTGCTATTTCCATTTTGGCAAGATCATTGCCAGGACACAATCTAGTCCCTGCTCCAAATGGAAGGAATTCCCCTGCCTTATGCTCCTTCTGTAAATTAACAAATTCATAATTGATATAAATTAATAAAAATAATTTACTCATTAATTAAATTCTATCAAAATTAGTTTTTGGCAACTTACATTCCATCTATTAGGATTAAATTCCTTTGGATTAGGATATATTTCAGGATCAAGGTGAATTGACCTGAACCAAACAAGCACTTTCCATCCTTTTGGAATTGTGTAACCTATATCAAACATATGCAATAGTATTTTTGTGATTTTGTTTTTTCATTTCATATGTACCAAACAAGGGCAAAGAGAGATACATTAAAGTCTTAAAGCATAGTGTAAATAGATTATTCATACATTGACAAAAGAAGCAAAACTGCATAACATAGACATACCATTCATACTAACATCGGATTTCGCCTCTCGAAAAACCACCAATGAGAATGTTATAACGCGCATTGTTTCATCAATCACCTACGGAATGTAGAAAAATTTAATACAGATATAATCATAGTTGATTCAATATCAATTAATATTAATCAATATATACACCTTATAAAGAAAATCCATGGCACGAATTTCTTTAAGTGTCAACCCTTTTTGTGTCGGAGGCCTCTTCTTTATTATTTCTTCTTGTTCTTCCTGGTGAAGGATTAAAAAATATTGGGTGATAATTGTTAAATTTTGGAGTTACAATATCACACAAGATTTTATTTTGTAGAGAAAGTGAGTAATGAGCATGTTTATGTACATTATTAATTGTAAATTAAGGTGAAGTAGCACCTTGGCCTTTTGAAGATATTCTGGATGCTTTTGTAGGAAATAGGTAGCCCACATAGTAATATGTCCTGAAGATTCATGACCAGCATTCAAATACATTAACATTATATCAATTATATATTCATCACTCAATTTTCTTCCATTATCATCTTCAACATCTATCAATGAATCCATCATATCATTGGCTTTCTTAGGTGAATATCCCTTCCTTATGCTTCTTCTTTCATCCACAATAGATTGAAATATTGCAACAAGTTTTTTCCTAGCCTGAAATCAAATAAACTTATGAGACACATAGATAACATGATATTGTCAAGAAATGTAGAATATTGATTACATCAAGAGTTGCAATAAAACTTTCATAGCTGATGAGAACAACTAACTGATTAACTAATTATCAATTGTAACTAATTAGTTTTAAAAAAAAAAGGCATTGCCATAAATATTAATTAGAATTCATGAACAAAAGGGAATGAAAAATTTGGATCCTATAGTTCAAAATCAGATACACAATTGAAGAATAAAACATTCAATTATATTTTTTCACATACTTTATGGTTAATAAGAGAGTAAATTTTACCTTGAGTGCCTTATAGTAAGCAAAACCAGGAATATTTATTTGCATAGCTCTAACTCCATAATTAAGTGTTGTATATTCTTTTTCCAAAGCCTCCATAACAGGTTCACTTTCTGAGCTAAGAAAAATATGCATAATGATTTTAAATGTAAGCTTCCTAATCTCAGTTAAAAATTCAATTTGTCCCATGTTGGACCATTTCTCCAATGAACTTATTACATTTTCTTCAATATATTTCAAATACAAAGACAATGCTTCCATGCCATTGATCGACGACGATGTTAAACGCCTAAGGCGTTTATGTTCGTCGTGTGGCATTGCAATGAATGATTTCTTTCCAATGAGCTCTATTGTTGATTGAGGCCAACCAGGTGTGAATCTTTCATCATCTGTTAGAACTTTTCTACTTGCTTCAGGTGTTGTCACTATTACACTTGGGTTTCCAAACATCAAGCCTTTGTATATTCCCACCATGTCCATATCTTACATAGTTAGTTCAATGAAATGTCAATTAAAGTAAATAATTATAAATAAATAAAAAATATTTTTTTGGTTGAAATTTATAATTTTACAATTCTAAAGTATTAAATGCACAACTTTTAAGATTTTATTTTTATATTTAGACGTTTAAAGTCAATTGTTTAGTATTTTCTAATTAAATTTCATTTTAAATTATTAACTTTTAAAAAAAATACACTTTTTTTTATTAATATTATTAATTTGTCTTTAGGTAAAAAAATTAGAGTAAGAGTAATCTAAATAAAAAAAGTTATTTTTAGTAATATTTATACACAAAATGAACATATTAAATATAGACATAGTATATTATTCTAAATTGCAGTTTGATACAACGGTTGAGGTCAGACTAAACCAGTTTAATAGAGGTTGAGTTTTTAGCCCTTCAAAAAAGAAGAAATTAATTAGTGACCCGTTGATGGATTTAATAAATTCCACTTTTGTAGGATATGCTTATCCTGTTATCAGGAATATTTTTCATTAAAATTTTAATATTGTCTTTACTGGTGACAAATCAACACAAGGCTAACTAATTTAAAATGTTATGCTGACATATTTCATGATGTGTAATCTTTTACCATACTCAACGAACTAAAAATTATTGATAGTTTGAACTTAATTATTTTTTTAAAATAGTTAAATGACATAAGTGTCTCCATCACATTTGCCTTGGATATCCACCAATGTTTTGTTTCTTTAATAAAATATAACCTATTTAAGTTTTTTTACTTAATATACGGTTTTCAATAGGCATCTTATTATTTGCATGATGAGTTCTTTTCTCTCCTTTTTAATAATAATTGGTGTAATTAAAAATATAGAATAATTAATCTTTTATCAAATATTACAATAATATATATTTTATTTTAATTCTTCATAAAACATCTATTAAAATTGTAATGATTTAGATTTTTTTTTTTTTATTTTCCCTCTAATTAATTAATAAATGTATAATTTTAAAAATTTGGTGATATATATATATATATATATATATTCACGTAATTAATCTCATTAACTTTTTTTCAATTGCAAAGTTATATAATAATTTATGAAAAATGCTAAGGAATGTCTTAACAACCCAAAAGTAAAAATAAAATCTTTAAAATTATATATTGAGTACTTTGCAATTGTAAAAATTGAGTTTCCAGTTGAAAGTATTTTAGATACAAAATTGACATGGGACAGTGACACCATATTCGGAACACATTATACAATTTCTGATTTTATATAAATATTTTAGAACGGTGAATAACATATTATTTAACACATTTTTTAAAATACTCTATCTGATTAGATTAAATTTATAAGATTCCACTAAAATATTTAGGTCTCATATAAAATTAATGGAATTTATATGTATTTTAATTACTAAAAATATATTATACAGTGTATATTAAATAGTATCTTGTTACATTATTTTTAACTTTTTCTCCAAAATCCTAACATTCTCAAACTGAATGTCAAAATTTTGTATTTAAATATAAGATGAGAATCTATATAATAATAAATTTCACTGAAAACAGTTAAAGTAAAAAAAATTATGGAAGAAATTAAATCTACAAATTTTATAAAATTCTAAAATTATTTAATATTTTATTAAATAATTTAAAATGAATATATAATAATTTTTTAATTAATATATGTAAATAATAAATAGATTATATAACTATAAATTTTAAATTTATATAAAATTTATGTATTTGATTACTAATATAATATATCAATAATTAATTATGATATTGAGAGAATCGAATAATACGAATAAATAGCATTGGCAAATCATAAATGTAAAACAAAAGTTACTGTGACAACTGGGAACTAATATGCTCTCCCCTCGGAACTTTCATTTTATTCCTGGAAGATAATAAGACAATATTACTACTACTACAACTAGGTATAATTTTATTCGTACATATATTAAAATTTTAAACTACTTATACTAATATCCAGAATTATTACAAAAAGAAATTATTCATTATATCTTAAAGTTATTTTTGGAGAAAAAAACAAAGCATTACGCAACATGTTACAGCCTAGAGCCTAGACCATCTTAATCATACATACAAGGCCCACATTGAGATGGACTGCACATCTTGACGTACGTCCAAATATTATATTTTTCAAAAAAAGGAAACATTTTAAAATCTAAAAGGAGTACTCTTTTTTCAGAAATATATATACTTTGCTTATACTTCTTTCCAAGTAAATTGTTTTGTATACTTTTTTTTTTAAATAACTTAAAACAAACAGTTTTGAAAAAATTACACTCTTCATGTACAGAAAAATGACAATCTAATAAAGAAAAAAGAACAAATTAATTTTATATTAAAAAAAATCTAAATCATAGAAAAGTTAATTAATAATTGAAGGCCAGAAAGCAATTACGACGAAAGTTGGAGTAACAATGTATGATGCTGTCCACAAATTAATTGTGCCCACTGCCTCATGAACAAAACAATAAAACAAACATGAGACAATATTGTTTGGGAAAAGAGAGAGAGATTGAGTGTCAGTGAAAATGACAAACAAGTGCCTCTCTTCTCTACAATTAAAGAATTGTTTATTTTGGATTTTATATAGCTACATTATATAATTTGCTTTTTTTAGCGGAATTATATAATTTGTTTTTGACGTCTATAATTATATAACTCATAATGGCAACACTCTTGGTAATTATACATACAAGCCAATTAACATTGTCCCCATGTAATCATTTTTAGTTTTAAATGTAAAGTTGTTAAGATTTGGGAACAATATAACTAAACTCTACATAAGTTGCCAACAAAAGTGTCTAGGTTTTATAAGTTCTTATTAATATTTTTTTTTATCTTTTACTTTATTATCGATAATACATCATCTAAAATAAAATACAAATAAAAAAAATTAATATATTTAATTTTAAATTAAAATTAAATACATCAATGTTTTAATAGGTATTTTTTTTATATATATTTTTTTAAAGTAGTATATCACATCACTTTCAATATGTGTATGGGGATACTTCTTGTGGATCTGGCTTCAAATTTTCTATAGCTACCATAAATTAAAAGAGATAAATTGTTACTTCTCTTAATCTCAAAGTCTAGAATTGTTTCACGGTAAAGTCCACAGTAAAAGATATAATAACCGAAAACTTTCACTATTGTTTCTAAACGTTCTAGCTTCGCTTGAACAAGATTGACCGAGACTATACACGTGGATTTCATAAAAATATTGTGATAAAATAAATTTTTTTATTTTAAAAAAGTATATTATCACATAGTATTTTTGGGACCACTATAGCAGTTGCAGCTTCGTGGACACGCAGAGAAGCAGTTTGTCTGTATCAAAACTGTGACCTTAAATGTAAAGATTGTGGCAACTATTTTTAAGGTTATAATTAAGGTTATATAACTATAAAGCTATATCTTTGGCTTTAGCGTCTAATTTGATGCTAATACATAACCAAATTCAAGCTACCTAGTAGTTAACTAAGTTTGCTAAGTTTGATATTGTTGTGTTATAATAGAAAGACTATAAATAGATAGTACGATAGAAAAATAGACAGATAGATAGACAGACAGAACAGAGCGAGAACGATGATGGAAGAGTACCTGGAGACAAAGGAGGAGATGAAGGAATCAGGGTCTCTAGACTTGAAAGCTCTAAGGAAGGACCACATGTTACCAATGAAGGGCCAGCCCATATCACCTGGTGGAAGAGAGTACTGCTTCAAACCCAATTTAGATTCATAGAGCAACCAATTTACATTTTTGAGAATGGATCTTAAAACCAAAAGGGTGACACCAATGGCCATAAGGACCACCCACATGAAACCCATCTCTAAAATCATCACTTTACCAAACTTCAATTCAATTCAACTCAATACTCACTCTACTAGTTATTAGAATTAACATGTCCCTCACTCATTTGCTATGTATTTATAAGGAAACATGTGGGTGTGTGTGAGTGTGATGTAAGAGTAAAGAGGGAAATGAAATAGGAATAAAAAGAAAAAAAATAAAAAGGAATTTTTACAAGTAGTGGGTGGCAAAAATTAGCGTGTATAGGCCGGCCTCTTTTCTCAAATTTTGTTTTGTCACTATACTACCTAATTAGAAAGTGAAATCACTTGGATGAGATTGTGTGGATCTCTTCACTATTCAATTACACCTCTAAAAATACAACTACTTTTATATTTTAATACTTCATTTCAAGGATTACACACACAAAATATCAATTTATAACAAAAATATTTTATATTTATCAAAATCATATACATTATTTTGATTATGATTTTTTTTAACTTATAATAAAAATTTATTTATTGCAATCAACTGATCATGACAAAACATGGATTAAAACAGTGAATAGGATAGCATGCTCCCATTGCATATCAATTACGGAAATGTCGTTTACCATAAAAATTGAAATAAGATAGTGTCTAATTTTCTAGTTTTTTTTTTTTTAACAATTATTCATTTTCCTTTGTGTGTGTGGATATGTTTGAAAATTCTTGCCATGTTTGAGGGGGTAAGGTTGCATATTCATATCTTAGTGGGATTTTTATGTGCCCTTTTGTACTATCATAATTTCTATTCGGATTTGATTGTACTTTCTTTAGTTTTTTGAGTCCTATCAAATTGCATCTTCCATTATTAAGAGTCAAACTAAAAAAATCCTTCAATTGGAGGAGGATGTGATTTTTGAAAATCAAATAAATAGTGTTCAAAGGAGTTCTTTCCTAGTGCTTATTAGATGTTTACTTTACAACCAATTGGAAACAAGAGCAAGAGTGGACATATATATATATAGAAGAGTAATATTGCTATTTAAAAAGAAAAAAAAGTTAACTGCATTTCTTTAGTGTTATTCGAGGTGCTTTTCGTGCTTTCTTAATTCAAAATATACGTAATCATTTACGATTTTTTCAAATTCATACTTCTCTCAAATTTGATTTTAACAATAAAAATAATTTTTTTTTTATGTTAAGAACAACACACACAAAAAAAAGAAACTTAAATTTTATCAATTTTAAAATCATAAATTTAACAAGTAGGTGGACATCATATAAAAATACACCCAATACAATTGTCACATAATTTGAAAAAAGAGGAAAACAAAAAAAAAAAGCAAAAAACTGCATGTATATAATTTTAGAATTTAGGTTGAACCAGTTGCATTCTTACAAAATTGATTTATAAAGTGAGAATTATTTCTCACTTATAAACAAATTTTTAAATCATATCTTATTTAATGAAAAATTCTTAACACATTTAATTACACGCAATAATCAAATTACATTTGGAGTGTGATTATGAGTGGTTCGATAGATAACTAAACTGATCTTTGATAGACTCTATTACTATATTATAATTTACATTGAATCTAACACAATTTTAAAAAATTAATTTTATAAGAATGAGATAAACTCAACATAAAAAACCTAATAGTGTTAGATATATTAAAGTTAATTATAAGTAATTATAAGTTGGTTAATATTAACTACAAGTTAATTAAATTTGTTACTTAGGCATGAACACTATACATACATAATACACACCTATGTACGCGTGTGTGTAGAATCAACTTTTTCATTGAATTAATTTTAAATAATTTAACTTTTTTTCTCTATGATTTCTTTTTTGGTTGGGATCTACCGTGCTTCTCTAACATATATTGTGTCACAACATATTTATTGTCAAAATATTATATTTGATAATTGAATGAGAAACTAAAACACTACAATATTTTAATCATACGACAACACCTATTGCAACTGATTTTATGTGTTGCTAAAAATCTAAAATGTCGTAGAGAAATTACTTTTAGGTTATAATGGAGTTTATACCACAATTGTTCATTTATGATATATATATATATATATATTATATATATATATATATTATATATATATATTCTAGACAAAAAAAAGAATTTATAGTTTATAAGTTATAAATTATATCTGATAATTAATAATCATTTACAGTTTATGATTCATAATATTTTGGATAAGTTAGTTCAAGTAATTTATAGTTTACAATTTTTTTCTTTTTACTTTACTTGTATTTTTTGTACTAATTTTTTTTTTACTTTTTATAATTTATAAATTTAATTTAAATAAATAATAAGTTAAAGTAAATAATTTAATTATTATAATTTAAATATAATAAACTAGTTTAATATAAATTAAAAAATATATATTTGATCATAAAAAATTTATTTACTATGATTTTTAAATTATTTATAAATAATTCAATATGAAAATAATTAATATTTTAATTAAATAGTTTATTTATTTTTAATTTTAAATAAATAATTAAAAAATATATCATATTGATAAATTGAAATATTTTAAGCATTAATTAATAAACTTTATTTGTAATTAAGAATATATTTTATGTCACTTTACATTTTAAAGTTAATTGAACACTGTGACATCATATTTCAACTCAAAATCTTTAAAACAATTAGTATATGAATCACCTCTTATATATATATATATATACACACACACATAAAATTTAACTCATTCATAATCGATGTGAGACTTCTCACACTTGAATTCAATAATTTTTATCTTAAGTGTGATTCTCTCACATTATATATTTTCACTATAATTATTATCAACAGATCGAACATGTCTCCTAACTACAGTGCCAAAAAGACTTCCGATACAAAGATTCATTATGGTTCCCCCACCAAATCAGTCATTATGGATATTTTATTAGTGAATTTGCGGTTAACATAGGAATCTTGATTGTTCTTCATACTGAGGGTGAGTGATGTAATGTTGGCTATTTAGTGGACAATAAAGAAAAAAGGGTTAGCCTAATATATGGTTGAAGTGTGATTATAATATCATTGTTAAAACTTTCAATGACTTTTTTTATTATTCTATGACATCTTAAGAATAAATAGAATAATTGTATTTAATTTATCATAGGTTGTCGCTCTTTAATCACTCTTATTTTTCGAGAAGGTAATAGTTGTGCACATAAATTAGTCAATGCACATTTTTTTAAACTAGTTTTATTTGGTGAGATTTTATGTCTAAAGCTTCCTAAATTTTGATTTTAGTCATGACTTGGTGTCAATTATTGTACACATTATCACTCTTCTTTGATTTAATCCCTCAAGTTTTACTTTGTTTACTGTTATTAATACTATTTATTGAAATGTTGCAAATGATAAATTGACGTCTAAGAGTGTAAACATAATAGACGTCTAAGTAATTATGTGATATTTTTTTCACCCTAATTTTTTTATTCAAAAAAATAACTATTGTCTCAATTAATATCCAAAATTTTAGAAATTATCTTTGTTCTTTCTTTCAATAAAATTCTGAAAGAAAAAAAAACAATTTAAACAACTATCATCAATGATATAAAGATTGAATCCTTGTCAAGTTAATATTCTTTCCATTTTATATTCAATGTAGTGTGATAATTTATACTAATGGATAATTTTGTTTTCTCCTTAAAATTTTTAAAAGAGAAAAAATCAAGGTAACACAAATAATTGAGAATAAGATTCCTTAAGAAAATCACATAGAAAAAAAAAATAGAGACGAGGAGAGCCATGGTAGCCTTCTCTACTTTCAATGAAAAAAGGATTAAATTTGAATAAGTATAATAGATGACGATAAGTTTATTAAAAAGGATTTGTGACAGGGAGGCGGAACCCTCCCACGTTAGTGCCATCGTGTCAAGAAATGAAATCTTAAAAAGACAACTAAAATTCTTCTTAAAAGATTAGTCAATATCCTCGAACCAATATCGTACTTATAATGGTGAGTGTCACGTGTGAATCTAATTCCATAACCAAAATTGGCGACCAAGATATCGTGCAGTCATGCCTAGGGTAAACCGTGCTCATCAAATAAATGCTGGCAATTACTGTCTTTCATCATTAATTTTTCATTTTAAAATATTAATTATTTATTCATTAGTATGTTTTATTTTTTATCTTAATTAAATAAATTTTTCTACTAATTATAATTAATAAATATATTTAAGTAAATAAAATTAATTTTATTTAAAAATTATACACGGTCTGAATGAAACATTTAAAAAAATATATATAATTCAAAAATATAGATCAAACAATTATTGAGTAACTAATAAGAAAGAGATAGATAATTAAAATTATTCGAGTTAATTATAGTTTCTTTCTAGAAATGGAAGAATTTGAAGTAGAGTCTTTTTTTAAATTTTTTTGAATTGAGAGTGTGTTGTAAAACTTTAAATTTATCAACTAAAATATCTTTTAATTAGAAGTTACGTTAAATATTATAAATATTTAAAATGTAAGTTAACATAACTTTCTCCCTATTATAATCTATTCTCAAAACCAAATAAAGCATCTAGTGAAGTAATTTTTTCTATTCTTCTATCTCTTCCATTAATATCGCTTTTATCTATTGAATCAAACATACTATTATATTTTGTTTGAAAGTTTTGAGTGGAGGGAACAAAATGATTTTAGGAGAAGAGTAGATCAAAATAGATATTTGAAAGAAAATAATTTTAGGAGAAGAGTAGATGAAATTAAAATAGATAGAAATATATATCTTAACTGATTTGATATAATACTTTTTTTTCTGGTAGAGAATGATAAATTTATCATTTTACTATAATATACATTTTATTATAATACGCTTTAACACTAATATAATATCATATCAATGTTGCACCGCTGAATAATTTTTTAATTGATATAATATATTAATGTTAATGAGTGCAAAGATTAAATAAAGGAGAGTGAGAAGAAAAAAAAATGTTTGAGAGAGAGAGGGACTAAGGCAGGAGAGGAGAGAGAGATAAGGAGATATATGATGGTGTAAATAGGGAGATGAAAGAGTAAATAGTGAGGGAGATAGTAAGATAAGAGAGAGAAATGCATAGAGGAGAGATATAAGAAAGAGAGAAAGAGGGATAGAGCCATGAAACAATAGAAATTATAAGATAGAGATCTATATAGAGAGAGAAGAAGGGGGAGAGAGAGTGAATAATTTTTTAATAAAAAAATAAAAATATTTTTTTTTGTATTTTTTATCATATCTTGTACTTGAAATGAAAAATTAACATGTGATTTAGTGAGAGATAAAATTTATTGTTTTTGTTTAATATCTTACTCTCCCTTTTTTTTATAGTCTCTATAAGTAATAAAAGTTGTTATATCTAGTCATCGGTTTTTTTTACCAAATCAAACGCACCCTTTTAATATGTTTGAGAATTGAGTTTTGGAGGGGGAGAACTTTAGAAAATTAAATCTATATTTTTGAATTTATTTGAGTTTTTTTAATTATAAATAATTTTATAATATTTCAATCGCATTTAATTCATTTTATCAAATGTTCATGGCTTCCTTAATTTAACAAAGAAAAATAACCCATCTCCTTCCTTCCCTTCCTTTTCAAAATCTTTCTTCGACCCTTAATCAATTATGTTTTTATTTTTTTTTTATATTTATAAGAAGAATATTATAATTATAAATCTGAGTTCTACGGTGAATCACCTTCAAAAGTGGTCTACTATAAACCAATTCTTATAAATAACTAACATTTTAATAATTGTCGACAATACTCTTCACAAATAATAGTTCATAACCTTCTCTATTTTTATAGATAAAACTCTGACTTAATTGATGTCAATTTAATATGATACATATATTTTTTTTCTTCTCATTTTTATCAAATCAGTAACATTTAAGTTATTATCTTAGTTATATAAATAAAAATAATCATTAATTTTATTTCTACAAGAAACAACATCAAACACTATTAAAAAAAAATATCTGAAGTTGTTAGAGTTTTAAATATTTTTTAAATACTAACCTATGATGAAAAAGATGGTCAATATTATAATTTCTCAATTATAATTATAACGCTAAATATCACATGTGATCTCTTAACTTAATTTTAGTTAACATTTTAGTCCTTTATTTTTTTTTTTCTCCCGATTTAGTCTTTTATTCCTAACAATATCAAATAAAGTATGGAAATATAAGTTTATTTGAAGATTTGCGTTATGAATTTGATGAAATTTATATTATATTGAAGAATATAAATTACTTTTATGAGTTTTGTTTGATTTTGTTTTTGAATTTTTGTATAAAAAAGGATAACATTGTTGAAATTTTAAAACATAAAATATCAAATTGTTACTTAAAATTAAAATAAAGGACCAAGTAAAAATAAAATAAAAAACTAAAACGTTACCTGAAATTAAATTAAGGACCACAAATCACAAATGTAATTTAATCCAATTATAAATTATAAAGGATATTAAAAGAAAGCACTTTCTACCGGCTAGTCTCATTTGTTTGGAGGTACCGAGTTAGCATCCTTAATCTTCGAGAATTGTGTCCTCCCTTTGGTCCGTTTTATTTGGCTATCATCATTTGCATGTTTTCACAAAGTAGCTGTTTTTGAGAATCCAACTTACAACTTTTTGCTTCCCAAAAAAAGCAAGTTGAAATTAAGCATTGTATAGGCAAATTTAGAAATGCATCAATGTGATGATATCCCCCACTCCAACAATTCCAATTTATGTGTGGACAAGAAAAGGTGGTGGTCTCATCAACAATAGCTTATCTTATCAACATATAGAAAGATATTAAAGATATTATAGATATGTAGGTATCTTCTATTATATCTTACTGGGTTCCTCAATCGCACTATTGGTGTATTGATGCCTACAATATATATCTACCATTAGAAGAAAAGGGCCCATGAAGAGTCACATTTTATTTAATTGTGCTCCCTAAAGTGAAAACAATGAAATGAGCTTCCAATAGTTCAAATCCAATTACAAAACATTATTCATTGTCACGCATCTGAACGAAACAGGATGGCCACAAAAAAAATATGGAGTATCAAAAAATGCCAGTTTGGATAATCTCATTAATCCAAATCTTCTTTAATACTTTTATTTGATAACTTTTTAATGTATTTTTTTTAAATTTTTTATTTTTTGTATTAGAAGTTTATATCATATAAATTATGTATACAAAATGTGATACAAATATAAAGTTATTTGATTTTTTTTTTTAGATTTATCAAGATTAACAGTATCAATAAAAATACATAAACATAAATTTTAATGTATCTCAATAATATATCAAATAATTTTAGATTTGTATAAAACTTTATATACATGATCTATATATGATATAAATTTGTAATATAAACTCAAAAAATTGAAGAAAAATAAGAGAAATATAGAGGATTAAAAGGATTTAAAATATAAAAAAAAATACACAATTAAAATAATTAATCAAACCGTTAATGGAAAGCCAATTAACAACATTGTGTGGCTTACAACAAGTAGTCATTTTAAACAAGGTCATCTTAAATATTTTAGAAGTCATATTCTAATCTTAAAAATTAGATTCAAATAAGAAAATAGAAATTTTAATAATTAAAAAATGGTTAAATAAATTTTAATCTCTATAAAATGTCAAAATTTATTTTAATTTTTAGAAAAAAAATTATCAACGGTTGAATCCCTACAAAAAAAAATTATTTTCTTTTAGTCCCCATTTTGATTTTTTTAATGTAAAACTAGAAGTAAATAAAAAAAATTAAAGACTAAACTTAAAATGTCGTAATTTTATAAAAATTAAAAATATATTTAAACTAAAATCATCCTATTTTATTATATTATAAAAATAAAATTTGGAACCCTCACGAGTTAGGGGTCCTTTGCTATGTTTGCACTTTTCGACCTTAATTTCAAATATACTTATAAGTTATCTTTATTTTAAAATGAACGTGTTTAAAATTTTACATACATATAAAGAAATACAATAAATAGAAGAAAATAAATAATTATTTTATCAAATTATTCATATTATTTATTGCTATGTTTTCCACTATTTTTAAACAAATTTTAGCATTCCTAATGAAATAAGTATCTCTCTTTAACTAATTGAGTCACCATAAGCAATTTTTTTAATTAAATGACCGGTGACAAATATTTTTCATATATGATTTATCTAAAAATTCCTAAAAATTATAATTAGTGTAGTGGTGAACATATGTCCCATATATTCATTTGCTTTTGTCTCAAAAAGTGAATTAAATTTAATTACCCATTAAACTCCATCTATCAAAATCGTTGAATAAATTTAAAAATTTAATTAATTAAGTACAATATAAATTTAAATCAAGTTCTTTAATCGAGCCTACACTATTAATGCACAACAATATATATGTTATTAAAATAATAAGAAAATAAAAGTATAAAATGATATGTAATGTTGAAAAAAAGAATTAAATTAATAATATTCATAAATAATATATTTGAAAAATGTATAATATATATACTTAATAAACTGCTAGATGACTTATATTTAGAGATGACATTTTTCAAGAAGAGCACAAATTTAAATTTTCACCTATCGTTTGCATACATAAATTCATAGCTAAATAATATTTTTAGAATGCTTTGCAATAAAAACGTGGAGATGTAAACATACATTATTCAAAATATAGAAGAAAATAAAATAGTATATAAATATGTATTCATTCAGATCATATTAAATAACATAAGTTGAATTAATAAATGAAGCGTAAGGATATCAGTAAAACATTGTTTTTTTTTTTAACCAATTTTTATTAATCGTACATCAAACCACTTTTAAATTCAAGTAATTGCCTTTTTTTTTCGTTGATAAAGCTCATTTAAATATGAAAGTTAGTATACTAAAAACAAAAAATTATTGTTTTAGAAGTGTGCATAAATAAATGAAAGCAGAACAGCCTTTTTAAAATGGATGTTGAGCATAAAATCAAAAGCAAATAAATTTGTAACCCTTATCAATATTTTTTTTACAACGTACAATTTGTTGTTTTCTTAAAATATTTTGCAAACAATATTTATACATGGTTGGTCCTATCGAGGAGATCCGGAAATTTGCTGTCAAAAGCATGGCACTTAGATTGTTCAATTACATAATTGGAGCATATATTTTTGAATGGTAGTTGAAGTTCAATTAAAAGCGACTAATATTTAAAACTAATCCAGCAACTACAAAACCCAAACTGGGATATGTTTTCTACATGCTTATGTGAAGACCATGTGTATGTAAAATGTTAATATTCTTTTTTTTTTTTTTTGAGAGGATTAATATTCTATTCTATCATTTGGCACTTGGTCTCCATCGAAATCTTAGAATGTCAATGGTTGGAGATACTTAAATTAGAATTCTTCTAACTCAAACATTGTTATTAGATAATGAAAATATAATAAATAATCTATAAATAGAATGAGGATTGTAGATTAAGCTCTAAAGATATAAAAAATATTGAAATTTTTAAGATATGTAATAATATTTACTGCAGTGACAACATTTAATTTCTACAATTATTTTTTGAAAAAAAATACTTACTGTTATGTAAGATTTTTTTTTTTTTGTATATCACATTTGGTATCTAGCTAAGGTTAAGGGGGTAGAAGATGTGTGGTTTAGGCCTCTATATGTCATGTCAATTCTAACTTCAAGTTACATTTCTAAAGTATTGTTAAGTTTGTGTCTTGTGAATAAATCATCGCATATTGTCTGTAATAAAAGTCACATCAAGTAAGTGTTATTTATAAACTATTATTGATCTGGATTCTCATAAATGTGAGATTACTTTGTTGTATAATAATGTCATATGAACAGCAAGAGAGTATTCAAAGCAAAACAATATGTATGTATATCTTTTATTTATTTTGTTGGATATTTTCTAAAATTATGTATTGATGGAATGAATAAATATATCGGTGATCTTTAATTAAAAATAAATGTGTTTTTTGTAAAAAAAAAAAAAAAGTAAGTTTGTGTTTGACATATATAATTTATTAAATTTGAAGCCCACCTAATGAATGGACCATTTTTCTAAGGTATTTGCACAGTAGAATTATCTTTCTATTTGGCAAAAACAATATTTGGCTTTGTAATCTTGAAAGTTATATAGTATTCTCGCAAATATAATATAAAAGAGTGATAATTAAAAGATTGATGTATTTAATTTTAATTTAATATTATATATATTAATTTTTTAATTTTTATTTTTATTTTTATTTCATTTTAAATTAGTGCTACTTTGTCCCTAAATATAGAACCATCTTGATATTTTTATGTCTCGTTTTATAAGATTTTGTTTATATTTTTAATTGTATTAATTATTTATTTACTAACTTATTCTTAATTATATTAATATTTTTCCGCAATCTATAATAAATATTAGAATAAAAATATGAATTAATTTTCTCTATTCAAACACAATATAATAAACCAATTTGAATTTTTTGATAAATTTAATATTACAATCAATTTTTTTAATTTCCGTAATTCTCATAATTTAATTAATAAGATTTTATATATAAAAACAAAGGTAACGCATCTTAAGGTGATATTTATATTTATGGACGTATGGGTGGGTAAATAAATAGTTTGTGACAAAGGATTCATTTAGGAAAGTCCCTAACTTTTGTGTCTTCTAGGAAGAACCTCTTCTTCTATTGACAAGATTCTCCCTCCTTAATTTAAGGAATTTTTCTTGTCTCTGTTCTATTATTATTTTCTTTGTAAGGAGCAATTGAGAGATAAAAAGGAGTTTTGTTGTTGCTACTAAAAAAAATGGAGGTCCTTTTTAGGCCTAGCCTAATGGAGACGAAAGGAGTTTGAGTAGTAAAAAAGAAGAACAAATGGAGGGACAAAATCTCTAGCTAGATTTTGATATGAGTAATTGCTCGATTAGAGATGGCAAAGAGGACACTATAAGAAACTATTTATGATAAACTATTCAATAAGAATATTATCAAAGGTCATTACCATAACATAGGAAACACATGATATTCATTACCAATGCCTGGTTAAATACTTTCTATTTACTCTCAATGATTCGAAGATTTTCAGGTTGGGATTTTGTTTTTCTTAAAAGAAGAAACATGCCATCTACTTTTGAAAAAACAAAATTAATCAAAAGAGTAAATGTCTGAAAGTTTTTATTTTTTTTTTTTAAAAAAACTATACCGACTTTTTTCTCTCTCTTAATGGTAACTTTTTTTTTATTTTTTTTTATTTTTTATTTTTTATCATGAATAGCTAAACTATGTGTTCACTTCAAGTTGTTATTGAATTTCAATTAAATTCGAATAAATTAAAAGTACTAAATTTGAAATGTGTGAAATAATATTTATTATATTTTATTATTGAACTCTAAATTATCATTGTCATTTTCTCATTAAAATTGGAGTTAAGAAAAAAAAAGTCAAAATTTTTTGTTGGATATTAAAATATTAACATTTTTCTACTGTGATTACAATAAAATTAAATTATTCCTTCTATGTTGCCCATGCTACTTCGAATTTGAATTCAGTATATTTGACGGCTGACCGCAATCAATTTATATCTATGCTTTTTTGACATCAAGAAGAAAATATGGCAGAAAACGTAATATAGTTAAAAATAGACTAAATTACACGTGCGATCCTTTAACTTAATTTCAGTTAAATGTTTTATATTTTTTTTTCTTTTCGAGTTGATCCTTTATTTTAATTTTAAATGATAATTTGATATTTTATATTTTAAAATGTCAACAATGTTGTTCTTTTTTTTTTACAAAAAAATCATCAAAATTTTCAAACAAAACCCATAAAATTCATTATCATCTTCAATAAAATGCAAATTTAAAACTTAAATATTTAAATAAACTCATATTTTATTTGATGTTGTTGGATATAAAAATATGAGTTTATTTAAATATTTGAGTTATGGATATGATGAAATTTGAATTATATTGAAGATGATTATTAATTTTATGGATTTTGTTTGAAAAATTTAATGATTTTTTTGAATTTTTGTAAAAAAAAGGATAACATTATTGACATTTTAAAATATAAAATATCAAATTGTCACTTAAAATTAAAATAAATGATCAAATAAAAAAAAAATAAAAGATTAAAACGTTAACTGAAATTAAGTTAAGAACCACATATGTAATTTAGCCTTAAAAATATTAGAGATGATAAAGAGAAAGCCAATAACAAATTAAAGCTAAATATATAGAGAACAAAGAAACAAATAAATTTATGGATGGGATGATACTCCAAGCAGAGAAAATGAGATGTATATGTGTTAGAGAGATGGTACAAATAGAGAAAATAAGATTTGTGGGGGTGAAAAAGCTAAGGGGTGTTTTGAACTTGTTATTATGCAAATGAGAAGTGATAAACTTAAATGGAGGAAGTGGTTATTGACTTACACTTAAATTTGATTACTATGTATATTTCAATCCTGGATAAATGTTAAGAGAGGAAAATATAGAAAATATAACATGAAAATTGTATGGTTAGTAAAAATAATGGTTATATCAAGATTTACGATAAGACTCATAACAAATAAGTACCACTAACAAGTATAACTAATTTGTTTATTCAATATCTGTAACAAGCTAAAATGTGTTTGCTACATATTTCCAGCTTGGAAAATTAAAAAGAAAACATTTGAAAAATATCAATTGAAACGTTGAAAATACGTCAACCGAACCATGTAAAATGTGCTTAATTATTCATTATATTTGTGGATTAAAATATCATTAAGACCATGTGGAAATGTGCTTAATGATAAAGAATGAGGGTTGTGGAAGCAATTGTAGGGTGTAGGTAGTGATTATCCCGGTACGAATTTCCATTCTTAAAAATTGAGATTCAGCCCAACCTCGTTTCTGTACTGTTCTCTGCTACTTCTTCTTCAACCTACAATCTGAACTCGAAAAACCCTCTTGGTAACTAAACCACAAAAATGTCACGAAACTCCATAACATTCATCAAATTCATTCGCTCTCTCTCAACAGAAGCTCGCACCATCAAAGTCGAACGCATCGCAGACGAGCTTCTCAACCTCAACAGATTCGAAAGGCACGATTTCACCGTCCTATGGAGACTCAAAATGGGCCTAGACCGTTACGGTGCTCCAGTTGCCGGGCCTGGTCCATTGGGCCCATCACCATCAGGTCCAGCCGCTGCAGATGCTACCGCCGCTTCGGCTGAAAAAACGGCTTTTGATATAAAGCTTGAGAAGTACGATTCCGCTGCGAAGATCAAGATAATTAAGGAGGTTAGGTCTTTTACTGATTTGGGATTGAAGGAGGCTAAGGATTTGGTTGAGAAAGTTCCTTGTGTTTTGAAAAAGGGACTCACTAAGGAAGAGGCTAATCCTATTATTGATAAGCTTAAGGAATTGGGTGCCACTGTTGTACTTGAATGATTTCTTTTTTGTTAGTTGTTGTTCTTTGGGATTATTGTTTTTTTGTTACTGTTTTGTTATTGCTAGAAAGTTTGATGTGAAAATGGCTAATTTTTATTTCATGGAATTGCGTCTGCTAGATGTTTGAAGAAATGTCCTATAGTTGCTGCCTTTTTTCTATGAAGCACAGAGCTGTAATAATTTAAGAAAATAAATTGAATGGAATCACATGTGTGGATGCTGACACCAACTCATGTCGAACACCAGAACATCTTTGTAATTCGATTTTAGACACTGTTGATATGAGAACATATACTGATATATAGGTTTGTTAATAAGTGATATGTATGAGTGATAAGCTGTTTGTTCTTCCTTTTGTGAAGTGTCAAAGGGAAATTTTAAAGCTTTTAGTTACTTTGGGTTGTTGAGATTGTAATGAGTGTGTTTAGGTCAGGGTTTCTAAGCTTGATTTTGAATGATGTTGATTTTGTAAACTTTGTTTTGTTTTTGGATAAGTAAGTTTGAAGAGAAGTGAAGTGGATTATGTTTGGATTTTTACCATTGAATGTAAAAGTGAGGTAGAATTGCTTTTGCCAGACTCATGTTCGAACTCATTTTCATGCTTGAAATAAAAAAGTATTTCAGATACCTCTTATAATGACAGAATCCCAGTTGGATGTTGCAAATGGGGTTGTGGCACCAAAGGCACTAAAATTGAGTTAAAATAGTATGGGAGCTTCTTGATGAGGTGGAAATTTGAAAAGCTGTTTAGAATTTAGATCATCGATAATGAAAAACTTATTTACCAATTTGTCTTGCTGTTGCTTTCATTTAGAATAGTTTCAATATTATCAAAGAACAGTTGTTTTCTGAATTCTATTCTAATGGGAAAATTGGTGTCAATATGAACTACAATTTATCACATTTTGTATCTTAGAAAGATAGGTATTTAAAGTGAATGGTATGGACCTATTAGTTTAGTTTCGTATTTGAACAACTTATTATCAAGGTCCTTTGTCAGATTATATTAGCAGTGTCTCATACCAACCCTGAGAATTGAAATATTTAGTGCAACTGGGAGGTAATAAATTTTTTTATGCCTCCCTTAGAAGAATCAGGTAGTTGATTATGTTATAAGATGAGACATGGTTATGATAAAATCGTACTTGGTTGTTCAGATAAGTTTCTAGAAAGAGTGGTTCTATTTCTAGTTACCTTTCTGCTGCTACTGTTTCTGTGACTGTCAATTGTCATTTTGAGGTCATTGGGGAGTTAGGCAAGGGGATATTCTGAGTTGCATGTTTTCATGCACTGTTGGCATGGTCTTCAACAAGACTATAAAAGTTAACTAAGAGGAATTTATGATTTATAATCTCTCATATTTAGATTCATAACAAACCATGTGGGAAGAAGAAATATATTTTTTTCTTCTCATTTCTGAGATTCTCTCTAGTTAAAAGGTTATTTTGGACAAGAGTGATTTGATTTTGGATAATCTTAGTCCTTTTTTCTTCTGCCGTGCCTGGTTTAAAATCCTGCAGTGTGTGCTGCTTTAAGTAATGACTCCCGGGCTGTGTGTTATAAGCATTGGATGATGAGAACAGTGATTTAAAATATTTGGGTGGTTATAAAGCATTTTGTATTGTAGCGATTACTTCCGAATAACTCAATCTCTGGCTTCTAAGCATATACATCTCTGTAGCTCCTTGCTCTCTATATCAAACTTCAGGCCGTTTTAATCACATGTAATTTCTCTATCCTCTTCTTTTTCTGGTTTTGTTTTCACTTAATTAGTTTTCCTAGTTCCTGCTAAATCTTTGTTTGAAATTCTGTTTAATTACATCTTTAGTTTCTTCTGTCATTTTTTACTTTCATGAATCTTTCACTATTTAGAATTAGAACCACCTCCTAACCATATATATTCTGAAATTTTTTAGTTGACCAAATCCATATTAGGGTGCTGCGTTTGCATGCTAATAGGATTGGGTTCATACAGATGGCAGAATACTTGAGTTTGTAGCCTTATTTGATATGCTTTTGCCAAAAATAGCCTCTTTTTATTCTGTTTTTTTTATGCTCAATCTTTTTTTTTCTTTCTGTTAAATTATTGAATGTGAATATATCTTCATCTTGGTAGTTGATGGTTGCCAAAATCGATGTAAGTAGCATGAAAGAAAATTTATTATAATGAGTGAGTGATGACAGTGTTATCATACCATGAGAAAGAGACATACATATATATACTAAAGCAATTTTGATGAAATACCAAGTGCATGAATTAACTGTGCTATATGTAGATATAAGCTACATTATTGTGGTTACAGAATTAAGCAAGTTTATTGGCTGAAATAACACTATATTAGTTTGTTTTTTTGTTGAAAATCATTCTTTATTTTCTCAACTTTAAAGAGATAGGAAACTGATTCTAGTGAAGTTCTGCTAAACTCAACATGAATAAGTTGAACTTATTCATCTCCTAACAATTCAAGGAGAAAAGTCTTGTAATTTCCCCATGTCTTCCTAGCCACAGTATCATGAATGGTGACATTGTTTCTCTTTACAAAAAGGTCTTTGATTTCCTTTAAATCCTTCTCTGCACGAGTGATGATAACACGACTCAAAGCATCTTCTTCATTTACCAAATCATTCAAGGCGTGGCATAACACCTAGATCAAGTTATTACATACATGTTTAATTAAAGCTATAGAACAAAGAAATTATGAATGGATACTACAACGACTTAATGACTTTGGTTACCTTAGCCAAATATCTTTGGGTGTTGTTGATGCAACGAATAGTAGTACGCAATGCTCCATTGTACTCATCAATTGGACTACCTGATAATCCCTATAGTAGGCAACAGCAAATCTCATTCCATACCCTTTATTAAGTTTAATAAATCAATGAGTTTGTTACGCACATAATGGGAGTTCTCCTTTTTCAATCAGGTTTTTGTGTGTGCACAATTCGAATCTATGACCACTTGTTTAAGATGATCGAATCTTTACCACAATACCAACCTCATTTGGTACCTTGATTTAAGTTTTTATTAATTGTTGTCACAACTATATCTTGGAAGTACAAAAAACCTTTGATTTATATGCGATTTTGTTATCTCTATATAATTTCCAAAAGGCCATGATATCCTTGATTTCTATAGAATGAATTTAAGTTGTAATATCATTTCTTTTGATAATTGTTTTGCAGGAAATTTCTGATAGACAGTGATATGTTATAGAAACTCATCTTACCTTGGTAATTGTTGTGCCATATAAGTCTTTAAAGATGTTGAAAGTTGCACAAAGCTGCTTCTTACTTCTTGTGCTTAAAATTCTAATCATTTCATCATCATTAAAAGCTTTCTTTTCAACCAATTGATGAAGTATGTTTGCTTCAGAATGAGCCACATTCTCATCAAATTCATCTCCACCATACCTGTAAGTGCTTATAACTGCAACCAACAACTGCATGAAAAATAGTAAGTTTTGCTATTTTAATTGCAATTGAAGTGTACAAAAAATCACACAAAACTAGTGTTTGAGGTGAGAGTTGTCTAGAGCTATTGAGCTTGGTGCCTAGATTGTCCAACAAATAATTTAAAATAAATTGATATTATCTTATATTTTTAAAGTGAAAATTGTCTAACTAATAAAATTTTATTTAGGTAATTTCTAGTAAATGTGATACCTAGGTTTCTCTCCGACCCATCTTTTTTAGACCCAAATTCTCTACAGGCAGAAGAACCACACAGTCACACAATCAAGAGATCTCAATTGTCGAATGAAAATCGAATAGCTTATATTTTGATTGTACCAAATAGGTTTAAAAGTAAAACTTAGTTTAAGTTGTTCAATTTTTATTCAACGGCCAAGACATACTAGCCATAGGGTTATTGCATGTAAATGACATACTAGCAATGCAAAAAAATTCTTGTTACATTCCTCTTCTATATTCAAATCAACAAGAAAACAATTCACTCTCCCAAATGCTTAACTAATTTTAAAACATTGTCCTCGTTATAAAAATCTAATTACATAAAGCTTAAAAAAAACATACTTTGCGAATGTCGCCACTAGTTTGGGAGGCAACATCTTCTTCAAGGCAATGCTTATATAGTGAGTGATAAGAACGCTTTACACCCAGAAGCTCTTCAGAATTTCTTGTGCAAACAATTTCAATAATTACTTTGTAATCTGGTGTTGCCTTCTTTAATGCCTCATTAATAAGTGTTGCGTCTCTTTCAGCTGGATCCATTGTCCAATAGCATATGGCTCTCTAGTTTTAATGATATTTTAAAATCATATTTACAATTAGAATGTTATTCATTCAAAACATATAGCCAAAATATTTTATTTTAAGTGTTGGAAACCTATTTCAATCAATTAGAACATTAATTTATAAAAATGTTAGTGTTATGAATTGTAATATTTTTACCCCAAAGTTTCCTGAAAGTTCAGATTTTAATTGTTCGATAAGATCCTGATGATAAATTTCTTTATAAGCCAACCTCACAAGTTTCCTTTGAGCTTCATTTCTGTGTGCTAGTATAGAAACAAGCATTGTCTCATCTGTCCCGAATCCTATACACAATAAAAACCATGAATTTATTATGTTAAAGCTATTATACGGTTTACCTAAAATTTGTAAGAACTAAAATGCGTTAAATAATTGTTTTAAAGTGATATATGCAGTTAACAATTTTTTTTTTTGCAGAAACATAACCTTTGCATGCTCTCATGATAGCTTCAGCATCTTCAATTGGAGATGAATCTTTTGCAGCAAGTAGAGAAGCCATTTGGTTTTGTTTCTTTGCTGTAGTGCCAATATTTGGATTTTGGATAAAAGAGTTGTTTTTCATTTTCAATTTTATAGAAGAGAAAATATAAAATAACTGTGTTTCAGTAATTAAATTAAGGTACTTAACATTTCTAATAACTGAATACGTTATTTAAAAATT
The DNA here is from genome assembly GCA_002896215.2 of Cicer echinospermum. NCBI lineage: Eukaryota > Viridiplantae > Streptophyta > Magnoliopsida > Fabales > Fabaceae > Cicer > Cicer echinospermum. The sequence continues at coordinate 51,844,709 of PGTU02000001.1, read as the reverse complement.
AATAAATAAATATAACTGAAATATTGTACTGTAAAAGTAGTTTTCTAACCGAAAAAGTAATCAATAACAGCCTATGGAAGCAATAATAAATGGAAAGTAACATAAATGTATTTTTTTAAAGGAAAAAGTAACATAAAAGCAGATGTCACTTAATCTATATTTAGATCTAAAGCAAATTAAAATCATAATGTGAGATTTTATTTTATTAACAAGTTTTACTTTAAGTTTCTTTTAACATTTTATAATATTTTTACCATTTCTTTTTCAATTGATAATAAAATTCGTTTGTTTAACTTTTTTCCTAGATGGTACATGGATATTTACAGAAGACGTAATAGTAAACCAATAAAAAGAGCGGGAAAAAATCGGCATAAAAGTATTTTCTTTACTATTTGTCCGTCCCAAATAAAAAGAGCTAGGATAAGTGTATTACACATGTTATAGTTCCACATATTATTCAGTTTTTGCAAATGCCGCTTCTTTCTCACTACCTAGGGAATAAATACTCAATTGGTAGTGGGAATGGAATGAAGTGGTGCTTATCCCCTAGTTACCGGGCAGGCAAACACTCGTCATATTTTCAACGGCGGGGGGTGAGAAAATCGTGAATAACATTGCTGCTATATATTATGCTTCTTCAGTACAACTGGTTGCCGCTATATATGACGCTTCTACCGTAGAAAGTGCGACAACATGTTATTTCTTTGAAGACTGTGATATTGCACCAGTACCCAAATGAAATGCATATCATGACGTGCCTTTTTTTTTCCTTTCTTTTTCTTCGTGTATCTCCAACCCAATCACTATATGTGTATCCAACAAGCTTTACATCATTATTATTAGGATACAAAATTCCTTCGGTCAGAGTACCTTTGATATATCTCAAAACCCTATTTGCTCCTTGCAAATGGCTATCATGTGCCTTTTCCATGTACCTCATAAGCAATCTAATTCCATATATTATATATGGTCTTGTCACAGTTAGATATCTCATACTTCCAATCAAACTTTTGTATAGGATTGACTCTACTTTTTTACCATCAATTTCTCTAATCAACTATAACTTTTCTTCAATTGGTGTGAAGACTGATTTTGAATTTTACATCTTGAATTTCTTCAGAATATCATCTGCATAATTCTTCTGAGAAATCAAAATATCATAAATCTGTTGAATAACCTCAATGCCAGGAAATGGGACATTATGCCAAAATCTGTCATTTTAAAATGTCTAATCATTGCCTCCTTAAACTCTACAATCATCTTTGAATTATTGCCAGTGAAAATTAAATCATTAACATATAGGAACACAATAAGAACATATCTTGGATCAATGAACTTCATATATAACGTGTACTCAAATGAAAATCCTTGAAAATCATTCTGCACAAAATAAAAATCAATCTTCTTATATCACACTTTTGGTGTTTGCTTCAAGACATATAATGCTTTCTTCAATCTATAAACTTTATTTATTTTCTTCTGACTATATATCTTGTAGGCTGGTCAACATATACTTTTTCTTCCAAAGTACAATTAAGAAATGCTAACTTAACATTCATTTGATGTATTTTTGAATTATTTTGAGCTGAGAGAGAAATTATCATTCGTGTTATATCTAATCTTGCAACATGAGCAAATACCTCAAAATAATCAATATCTGGTTTTTGCTTGTATCCTTTAGCCATCAACCTCGCTTTAAAAGCGTTCAATTTTACCATTGGGTTTGTACTTTGTCTTATACACCCATTTCACTCTTATAAGCTTCTTGTCTGCTAGTAATTATGTTAACTTCGACGTTTTGTTTTCTCAATTGCATCAATTTCTTCTTCCATGGCTTTTCTCCAATTCTCATCACTTGAGGCTTCTTCAAAAATAACTGACTCACAATCTGCAAATAAACAAAAGTTGATAATTTCTTCATCTGATGGGTCATTATCATTACCTTAAACACAATCCTCTAAACTGGCTAGTAAATTACATTGCCACTATTGTGTTTTGGATGTCCATACTCATTCTCCTCTTTGTAATCATCTGAAATCATGATCTTTTTTTTTTTTTGGACTTTGTCTCTGGTTTGTAAAGTTTGTAGGCCTTTGAATTTAAACTATGGTCAATAAAGATGCATTTTTTGCCTTTATCATCTAGTTTCTTTTTGATTTGATCTCGTACATAACATATGCAATACATCCATATACTTTGAGGGTATTCGTCCACACCAATCTTCTTCAGGAGTCTTCTCTTAGACACCTTTTGTAGGATACATGTTCAAAATATAAATTGCAATAACAACTGTTTTTGTCCAAAATTCACTAGGTATTTCATTTGCTTTCAACATGCATCTCACCATGTTCATAATTATTTTTTTCTTTCTTTCACTTACTCCATTTTGTTGAGGTGTGTATCTTGTTATTAATCGATGCTCAAATCTATGTTGTTCAAAGAAATTTGTACCAACAAGGTATTTTTGGCCAATATGGCCTCAAAATGCGTTGATTCTGCAACCACTATGTTTCTCTACAAATGCCTTAAATGTTTTGAAGACATCACAAGTTTATGATTTCTTCTGCAAAAGAAGTATCAAGTCTTTCAGCTAAAATAATCATTAAAAGTAATAAAATAACTACGGTCACCAGGTGTTGGTATTTCAACTGAACAAAAATATGAATGAACTATCTCCAATAGTTTCTTCACCCTCCAAGATCTTCCAATTGGAAGTGGTTCTCTATGCTTATTTTCAATTTGATAAGTCTCACATACACCATTTAGAATATTTACAACAGGCAAACCAGAAACATATTATTTTCGTGACTAGTAATTCAAGCCAAAAAAAAATGAAAGTGAAAAAGTATCATATGCCAAAACAAATCATCATTTGGAATTATAGAACTCAAGCAAGAAAATCGTTCATGTGAAAAATTTGTCATTCTTACCTTTGTGATAAATTTGTCATTTTGTCAATCAATGTTCAATGACCATTATGAATCTGCATGTTGCAGTCATTCTCTAACAGTTGTCTCATACTTAATAGATTTGATGTAATTCAGGAGCATAGAAAACATTATCAATAAAATTTTGAAATCCATTTTTCAACCTTATAGCAGTTTGACATTTTCCCAAATTGGATTGTTTCTGAATTTCATGGTAGATCTTATTGTTTCATCTGGAGAAGAAAATAATTCATTTTTCCCACACATAGATTACTACACTCAGTATCCAAATACGATATAGCTTCATCTTTGGAAAAATTATTACTTGCTAAAAATAAATTTTGTGAATTTTCAAAACTCTTATTGGTATTTTGATATTGATTTTCTGCCATGTTTACCTGGTGTCAGTATCTGTAATTTGCTGGTTTATGTCCAAATTTTCCACAATGGAAACAACTATAATTTGTTCTCTCTTGATTTTAGTTACCTGTTCCCTTGACATGATTGGTTTAGCTTAAATTATTTCCATCTCTTCCTTGATGTGACAAATAGAAACTATTATCTCTCTATTCATTGAAATTGCCACGTCCTCTTCTTGTAAAATTTCCTCAACCTCTACCTCTAAAGTTTCCTCTTCCACCATGTTGAAATTGTCATGACCTTTATCTTCTCTCATTTGACTTAATTCAATAACGTTGTTGAGATTCACATTACTTTTCACATCTTCTTCTTTTACTTTTTATATTTTCTCCAATATTTTGTTCACATGACTTTCAATACTTCCTTGCAACTCTTCTACTCACAAAGTATCATAGTGTGGGACTCAATTATCGTAGTCACCACATGATCAAATTTCATTGACATGGTGCATATAATTTTCTCTACCACTTCACTATCGAGAATATCTTCTTCATACACTCTCATCTTATTCAAAAGATTTGTAACATGAGAAAAATATTCAATGGTTTTGGAACTTGACATCTCATACCTTTCATATTCTCGACGTAGAGATTGCAATTTTGAAGTATATTTGATTCATAAAAATTGATAATCCATATTATAGTATATCCTTAATATTGATGTAATGAATTCTTAATTGTCTAGAGCCTTATGATCTCAACCAAACGACACATTATGTGACTGGTAACTATGTCAATTGTCAAGTAGTTGTATTTCCTTTATCGTTAACAACAGTTATGAATGAATCAATGAATTTTATTTATCATGAAATACAATTTTCTAGTAATTTTTTTATCAAGTGCAACTTCGACATTAATTATCGATATCATTATTACATTCTAAGCTGTTCGACATAAACACAACAGATTACCAAGGAATTTCTTGACCATCCCAAGCAAAAAACTTGCCATTATCATGACTCTTCACATTGTTAATGACATGTAACAGCTTTTGTACTGAGAACTCTTTGCTGAAAAGCTTTTCTTTAGGAACATTTCTTTGAAATGGCTTAGAAAGATCTGTGTCGACTGTACCAGGATGCAATAAAATACATACAATTGGATCCTTCTTCCTTGCGAATTCCAAGGAGACGGTCTTCGACACTGTTAGAAAATACATGCAAAAAAAAAACCTCTTTATGATTACCATTTCAATGCATGATACAATGATGCATTTATCATATCGAATATAACAAGACAGAGATCATTAGAAAAGAGAGTCATAGATACATTGATTAAGAGCGGTTTTTGAAGATCGATACGAATGCCACCCGCCAAGACGATTGTCACCAATAGATGCAACCCTTGCACTCAAACTAGCCACAACTGCAGGACTTCTTTCAGTTCCAATGCCACCTCCGACTTTCAGAAGAGGCCACATGTACTGATTTAGAAATTCACAGAATTAGTTAAAAGAAATGTTGCCTCAAATTATTGAAAACACATTCATTCATAATATTGAAGGAAAAGAAACACCTGAAAAATCAGACAGAAACAACAATGTGGTTGCTCAGGAGCATGCAGAGACACACAAATGGTAAGCTATAACTTGATGCATAACGTTAATTAGATAAACAAATAATATAAATTGTAATGAAATTCAGATTGATGTTACCTTGATAACCAAGATAGGACCAACAGCATTAACTTCATATGCAAGCATTAAAGATGACTTCTCCAATTTGTTCAGTGTGGTTTCTGTATAGTAAAGATAAGTAATATAATCAACTAACACATATTTGTAAGAAAAAGTGGAAGTAACTGAGTTTAACTACATGTATCGGTGTTGGACACTTGGGACGTCTACAATCTGAAATATCAGTGCTACATTTTACTTAAACCCCCATGTAATCCACAATAGGGAGTGAAAATTCTATGTCAATTACCAATGAGTGAAACAAAAGTTTACCTGGTTGCAATACTTCAGGTATTGAAAGAATCCCAGATGCATTAACAAGAAGGTTAAGATGACCATATTTCTCTTTTATTGACAATGCAGATGCCTGAAATATTATGAAATACACAAACCTTAACAAGTTGGTTTTTGGAATTTTTTAAATCTAGCAGTGAACTGTCTTAATTCCTAAAAACGAATGTTTCCATATTTCAATAGGCTCAAAGGGAAATTGAAGTTACTATTCCCTATCATCCTAATTCTACTTCCTCCTAGCTACAAATTTTGGCACAAACCACCCTAGTATATAATCCTATATCCAATACCCTATAGCTGATTATATTGTACTTGAACCAAACACGAGGATAAAATTTTGTTGGAACAAAAATGCTAGCAACATTCTCTTTTCCCAACAAAACTTAATTCTAATGTGGCTAGATTATGCATCAATTGCCACCTAGATAACACTTGGCGTCACTTCTCCATTGTGGCATTGTTGGAATATGGCTCAATCATCCATGTCAGCAAAAAATTAACTCAAGTTGAGAGCAGACAGTTTGAATGAGTGAGGGAATATAAAAAAAATGGAAGGACTAAATAAGAAGGAGACAAATTTAAATGGACCAATAGCATTTTTAACTATAAAGTTAAATTATTTTAGCAACATTGCCACAAATCCAATGTCTACTAAGATTTCCTATACCAAACACACGACTCGAGGTTTAATGTTTGACAATCTATCTATCCTTACACATACTAAAGTTATCATCTATTTGTCTCGGAAGTACAGCTCAGTTGATAACTGGTAGCTGCAAGGACATTGATATACAGGAGGCTCGGGTTTGAACCTGAGATTCTCTACTTCTCCACACTTAGGCGTGTGAGTCTAGCCACTAGACTACTTGACAAAAAAAAGTTATCATCTACCTTTAGCCTTGTAAAATCAATTTTAATTCAACTCACTTTTAGCCAAATAAATTATACAAAATTAATTTTTGTCAGAACCAAACACACACACTAACTAGGGTCACTAAGCCTCAACTTGGTGTCTTAATTCACACTTAATGTATGTAAGAATGACAAAAAGAGAAAGAAAAATAAATTTATAGGAAAAGAAGCATAACCTGAATAGAACTTTCAACAGTCAAATCCAAAGGCAAAATTTGAAGACGATCAGAAAACCTATCCTTCAAATCGTTAAGGCCAGTTGATTCATTAGGATTACGGCAAGTAGCAACAACATGCCCTTTATCATTTTTCTCTAGCAACTGTTTCACCTATACAATGCACAAACAAAAAACAGTAACTTTAAGAAAAAAAACTTACACCCCATGAAAAAAAAAGTTCACTTTTTTGACAATGTGAAATGCCCATAATGGAAGGAAAGAAATTGAAGAAAAGGGGTAAAAAAATCTGACGAATTCAAGGCCGATTCCTCTGGAAGCTCCTTGAACTAAAGAAACACGATAAGGTTGAGAAGAAGATGAAGAAAAGGCCCTTCTGGTGAGTGATAGGAGGCGTGGTGAACGTGAAGCCATGGAAGTGTTGGTGTGGGTTGGGGGTGCGAATAGCAATGTAGAATCATAATATGAAAGAGAAAAAAAGAACATGAATGCGTGGCAGGATAGTAACCAAGAAAGGTATACAATTAACAAACATAAACACTAATATGTTACTAATTCTTATTTTTATTTGTAATTGTAAGTGACAACTTACACACATATAACACATTTCACAATTGAATTTTGGTAGTTGCAACCGTTTAGTTTGGTGCAAATCTATGGCTATATCTAATACAGATCACTCTTAATAATCTCTCACTTTAGGAAAAATTATATACATTTATTTTATTTTAAAATATACTCTAAAAATAGTACTATTGAATATTTTAGAAGTTAAAAAAATTAGAGTTGAATATATACACAAAATAGATGATTTAAATTGTCTACTTACTTTTATTAATATATGGAAAATCTACAACTGAAAATTATAAAAACAAACGAATCGGAGGTAATATCCCTCTGGGAGGATTATGGAGTATTAAGTCTGTACTTTTGTATATATTTTAAAAAAAAATTAAAATGATAACATAATAGATCTCAAAATATTTCAATTATATATAATTTTTCTGAAAAATATTTAATAACTTCTTTAAATTAAAAAAAAAAAAAAAAAAAAAAGTATTCCCTTCATTTTTCCAAATTTTCAATTATCTAAGCATATTGTAAAAGAACTCTACCCTTATATGCCAGAAAAGGATAACCATTGCAAAGACTAGGTGAGTAATTGGATTTTGCAATTTCACGAAATTCATCTTATCAATTCTCGTAATCTCTCCTAAATTGTGATTTCTATGTTGACAACTATTGTGAAGTACTAATTAGAAAATAATATTCAAATATAGACAATCGGTCACACATAATCTCAAACATAAAAACTTTGAACAATCGCTCTAATGAACAACTATTGTTTGTGTGGATGTCATTGATGTTCAAGAACTAAATTGGTTGATTTGTGATCAAAAGAGCTAAATATTCATCTATGTTCACAATGAGAGAATCACAATTTCTATTCTAAATTCAAGAGACTCGTATTTCAAATATTCATTTTTTAACATCTTAGCTTCTTCCTCAACACTATTGGGTTTTACAAGTATGACCTCTAGGTTTTGCTTAGGCAATATATTTGGGAGTTTGGAGGGAAAAGTTGGAGAGTATTTTAAGGACAAAGGAAAGAAAAAAAAAGCAAAGACAAGAAGAAGAGGAAGGGAGAGCATGTTTGATTTAATTTTTAAATACAATATTCTCTTTTTAAAAATAAAAAACTTGTTTGATAATAATGATTTATAATAATTATTTTGAAAATTGTTTTCAATTTGGTTGTTTAAAAAAGCAAAACAGTTAAAGCATATTTCCAATTTCTTTGTTCTATTCTTTAAGACATGAAAATGAGTTGCATACGTTTTTCTCAAATATATATATATTTTGTAGTGTTCGTCATTTCTTCAATGTATTTAAAATTTGCATCATTAATCTAATTTTTCACTATTGGATTCTAGAATTTGGGTGGAAGATCGTCAACCACATTTTTTTATTTAAAATCATTGGTTGATCCATGTGTGTTATCTTTCACCATATGATTCTTGAAAGTCAAAAAAAAAATTGATAGGGATAACGTTGGAATTCGTTTAACATTTACAAAATGATTTATATTTACTTCCTTATAATAATATTAATAATATAGTTCATTACGTGTCTCACTTATTCAAGTGAAGAGGATTCTTACCAAGGTTGAGAGAGATAGAGTATTATGGAAAACAAGGCAACCACCAAAAAGAGAAAAAGAAGAAAGAAAAGCACTTTCCGATTTTCTAATATCAATAAAATGTCCATTGCGCATTCGATCACTGTTAGACCAGACTTATTTTTAGAGGTTTGCAACATACAATTCTTCATTTTTAACGGTCAGATTGGAAAAAGAAAGTTTGAGCATAGTGTTATTATTAAAGGTTTAAAAAGATAAAAATAACAATTTTTCAAAATAAAATATCTTTCAAAAATAATTTTTATGAAGAGTTTCTGAAAATAGTTTTTCACTATTATCATTATTTCAATATAATTATCCAAAAAAAAAGTATCAAATAGATGAAATATTTAAAATAATATTTTATAATAAACTATTTAAATCTATTTTTATTTCAAGTTTTATTTATAATATTTTTTAAAGTATAACAAAAAGAAAAAGAATACTATAAATTCTTCTTTTTAAAAAAATGTAATAAACTGACCAAATATTATTTGATTACTATAAGCATATTTTTTAAAGGAGTGATAATATATCACTTGAAACTCATACACACAAGTGTAATGTCTTGAATTCGAACACTGAACATTGTCTAGTCTAACAATATCAATATTTGGTAGTTGAAATATGTCTTACGGATGACTAAAAACATATTTAAACCAAAAAAAACTAATGCATTCGTTCTAAAATAAGAGTCATCTTATTTTTCATTAAGACATTAATTATTTCTCCAATACTACCTCTTAAACATTTTTTGTATCAAGTCCCCAAAAATATATACTTTTTACTTTTGATCCTTAGTATTTTATTTTCAATCCTACAAAATTAATTCTAATTGATATATTTGAAGACTAAAACCACATTTAAATCAAATATAAAATATATTAAACAATTTTTTGAAAGATTTTTCAAATATATTTTAAAATTAAATTTATCAAACAAGTTTTTCATTTTCTCTTATTCAGAACAGTTTTCAAAATTAAGATGACCAAATAATTTTTTTGTTTAGTTTCTTCTCAAAAACAATTTGTTAAAATTAATTTAGAAAATTGAATTGTAATTTCTCACTTTTTATGAGATTTTATTTTCTTTATTGGACTAAAATCCTCCAATATGAAAGAACTAAAAATTACATGGAGAGTGATTTGAAGGATTTTGGATAGATCTACAAGCTCACTACTTCTCTATTTTTCCTTTCTATTAACCAAAAGTAGATTAAAATTAACAAATAAAAAATAAAAAATAAAAGCCTGGATGGACATAGACCTAGCCACACACAAAAAAATAGTTAAAAAAAGGCAAAAGCTTAAAAACTATCGTCATTAAAAAGCGAATATATTTCTAGCTTCAAAATTTTCAACACTTAAAAAATAGAATTTTGATTGGTCAAAAAAAAAAAATAGAATAGAATTTTGAGACTCAAATATATTAGCAACATGCCAAAAATTATAATCTAAGATGGAAGCTCCCATAAAGTAAAGATATTGATTGATCACTAAAATAATATAAATACCCATATTGATTGCTTGCCATTATGCAATGAATAGCATTTTTTTTAAAGCAAAACAATACATTTTCATAAAAAAACATTTAAAACAATTCTTAAGGAATATTTCAGCTATATTTAATTTAACCAAAGCCAATAAATATTCTACAACAAATGATTCAAACTACGATTCAAATTTGACAAAACTAAATTTTCCTTTTCTTAATTATAAAATTTTGACCAATTTTGAAAGGATATGATGTTTGATAAGCGAATCATATCATACTAAGATTGATAGAGAAAAGAAATTAACTAATCCATCAAAAGACTAAAAGCAATTATATAAACATTTGAAAAAAATATTAAAAGAAGCCTATATAATGATGAAGCTTTATATGTGTAATCACTTCAAAATCATGAAGTACAGTAACTCCCACAAGAACAAGTTGCTTTCTTATATTTATATTCTTTCAAATACATAATGGCTCTTATATACCCATCAATCAAATAGGAGACGATAAAAAACCATATGGGCAAAACCATTAAACAAAGTGTTGTTTTCTCTTCCCATTGAAGTGACTTCATTTGTAAGGAGGTGAGAATGGAGTTCACTAAAGTTTATGGATTTGACAAGACCATATATGGCCAATAACTTGGCTTCACCAAAATTAAAGTTGTCTTCATTGTGAAGGAGATACGTGGCTTGAAGATGTTTTAGCTAAATTGTCACGTTTTAAAATTGTTGTGGAGGATTTAAATCTAGAAGAATTTTCATTAATTAATACTATAGGTATAGACATATATCTTTTGCTTATAACATGAATTGGACAATAAAATTTATATATTTATTGGTAGACATCATGGTAGATAGAAGAATAAACACCTTTGAAATTGTTATTAATTAGTATATATTTTCAATATAAAAGTTTTTTACACATTTATTCGATCAAGTGACATGTATTAAACATTTTCAATTAAAGTCATACCTCTTTGATACAAGTTTACTAATTACGTTTGAAGTGTTTCATTAATTTTATTTTCTCTGTCATACATTTTTGTGGAAAGAGTGAGGGACTCAACTAATATAATAAAGTGATATTATTTGTGTCATTTAGTTGAATACATATGTAAAACTGTTTTACAATTTTTTTAAAAGCCAAATAATTTATTCAAAGTATTAGATGTACCAAAAAATTGATAAAAGTAGCAAGAATAAGACACAAAAGCAAATAACTAACATCAATATGTGTTTAAGATATTTAGTCAACAATGGCACCTAAATACCCAAATGATTGATATACAGCTAATTTAAGGCAAAACTAAAATGCGACTCTTTTGACTTGAGCCAACATCAAGTCGTAGATTTTTATCCCTTCATTAATTGACATTGATCATTGCGTTCTTTTCCATTATCACTACTATTATTATTATTGCATTTTTGTTAACAAAAAATTACATTATTACACACTTTGCACGATGGATAGAAATAATACCTATAGTTCTATTTATAAAAGAAAATAATTAAAAAAAACATCAAAATCAATATATTTATTAATTGTTTTCATTTTTTTATTATTTTTAAATATATATTTTTATTAAAATTATGAAACACTATATATCTACTAATAATATTAAAAAGACAAACATCTTAAACAAAAATATAAAAATATATTTAAATAATAAATGCAATTGAAAAGTTATAAAAAAATTTATATATATAAAAGAAAAAATTCTCTTGTATATATAAAATGGGAGAAAGAAATGTTTAATTTCATTTTAAAATATATCAAATTATTTAAAAAGTAATCTCAGCAGTTAGAGGAAAGGAAGAAACACTAGAAGCCCATCCTTGATTCATTTTAATTAATAAATTATGAATGCGACTGTTTTATTCTTATTTATTTATCACACAATTATCATAGTCTCACTTAAGTCACACACTATATATATATATATATTCTATCAAACGTAAAAAAGAAAAATACATTTACCAATATTCTAGCCAGATATATATAAAACCTCTCCAATACATATCAAGTAGAAAATATATATTACTCTACTTTTTTATTATAAAACAAAAACTGAACACGGAAATTTGGACTTGCATTGTGACAATATGTTCGTGTTAATTATATATATAATTGTTTTGTACAAAAAAGAAAATGATATAAAATAAAATTGGAGATGGATCTTGGATCCCACTAACCGTTAATCACAGAGGTAGATCTTGACACCCATACACCTTACAATTGGGCCCACCCATGGCAGTAAAAGTTTCTATAACAACAAAACAATTATTATTATGTCTCCTTCAACAAAAATCTGAAATCTACCATAAATAAGAAAATAGATCAAATTGCCCCAAAACCCTTCCTAATTAGTACCTCATTTGTTGGAATTCTAAGAATTTTAGAGTTAAAGAAGACTTCAAGGCCCAAAAAGTATTCATAAAGATTCAAATGAACAAATTATATTAATTTTCTAATTACTTAATAAAATTACAATGTGTGCTTCATTTTCTCAAACCCTTCTCCCTTGTTAAAATAAAATTCAATATTGCTACTCTACATGTTGTGGGGATGGGGGGTTACTTAGGGTCAGCCTTTTTGTGATTATAAACACCTTTTCTTCTCACCTTTATTCTGACTTTATTTGAAAATTTAGTAAAAGAGAAGTTTTATTTTATCAACGATGATACATAAACATCTATACCTTTTATATATTAATTTAACATTTTTTTTTATCTCTTTTAATAACATCATATACATACCACATTTTTTACACCATCCTCTCTATTTCTTTCTTTCAATATATATAAATTATATTCCTTATTTTATTCACCATTCTAAAAAAAAAAATCATTCATATCAAGTAAATTTATATTTAATAGGATTTGAACTCCAACTCTTATTTAATATACCAATTAATTTCACCAATCTTTTTAAATATTCGAACAAAATTACTACACCTTAAATACAAACTTTTTCAACTTTTTTTTTAAACTTTGACTATATTTATTGTTGGATACAAAACTTCACTTGTGATATCATAAAAATTTAGATAAAAATAAAATAGAATAGTGACAAGATAATTATTCTATTATGTCTTTAACGTGTACATTATAATAAATAAAATATTATTTTATTCAGTAATGTGATATATTTGATTAAGGCATAATATAATATAAATAAAATATATTGTGTAGTTCTTTAAATTATGTGAAAATAATTTATTAGTCTTTTTATACCAAGTTAATCCAATACTATCGTTTTTATTTTGTCCATTAATATTTGTATAAAAGACTAATTTATGGTAAAAAAAAAGTTTAGTATACATCTGTAACGATTCTACACTTTGAGAGAAATAAAAATAGAAGAAAATGTGTGATAGAAAAAAAATTAATAAAAAAATTGAAGTGTTAAATAAATGTACGAAAATTAAAATCATTTAGATATAAAAGTTGAAAAAAACGTTTATATATGCCCATAAACTAAAATAATCAATCCAAACAAGTCCAGAATAGATAATTTATACACTCAAAACAAAATTAACTTTGGAATTAAGCTATTCATCACCATAGTTTTTAAAAACTGATATATACGTATACTATTTATTATAGTTGTATCATGATTATGAGTATAAAATTGCATGTGACATGTCCATTATGTGTTTATTTCTATTTATTATTTAGTTTTTATTTTCTACAACTACACATGTAAAAAATACACACAAAATTAAATGATACCGTATTCATCACCAAAATTTTGTAGTCCAAAATCATTTCTCTATTATTTACGTATGGCCAAACTCCTATTATTTTACATCCTCTAGTCAAGTTCTAAATTGACCTAGGCTTTTTCAGTAATTACCTTTAAAAATTATATACATACATATACATGTTTGCTTTTTCCATACAATTATATAGTTGATTCTACAATTATATAAAGATACATGCACAAATTGGTGATCATGCACATGCTAAATGATTAAATGCCAACCTCGTTTTGCTGGATTTTGTTATCTAAACACAAACTACCGATACCATAATAAAACAACAACTATAAATTTTTTTTTTTATAACTATAATGATTTTCTTTCAATTACTTAAATATATAAAATGTAAAAAAAAAGAGTGTGACTAGAGAAAGTAATAATAATTAATAATGATATAGTTTCATTTCATTAAAATCAATGAATACAAACAAGTCGGTGGATAATAATACTAAAACAGAAAGCCGAGGAACCAAAGCATGCATTTCACCTCCCTCATGTCACACATCCCTAGAAGTGTGACTGATATGAAAAGTCAAGCTTTAATTATATTATAAAATTAATAAATTTATAAATAAATATATTCTTTTGTCTTCATTCATCTCACCACAAGCAAATCTTGGAATCCATACTTCTCTTTTTCACTCACACACTATGTGGAATTAGAATAATAATAACCTCACATGCATGACCATGACCAACAAGCCTTGAAAAAAAAAATATATTTTTTTCCACTTGAAATTGAAAAAGATGAAAGGGCTAGTCTTATCTTTTTTTTTTCTTAGAGTGAGTGAGGTTTCGAGTGATCATGTCTGTATATAGTGAAATGTACTTATAACAACTATTGCAACCTTCTGTTCCTCAGCTTTCTGTCCCATCCACCAATATTCCAAAATCAATATGTGGGACTCACTTTTCCTTTGCTTCCAATCAACCAACCAACTATCACATTTTCACTCTACTAATCTATCTCCCTCTCACTATTTTCATAAATAATAACCACAACATAAAACAAACTTGGATTTGTCTATCACATGCAATTAAGACTACACTTATTCACTTAGTCAATAAATCTAGACACTTGAATTCATTCACCTTTAGATTTGAATTATGTCATTTAGTCGACATCATGTAATTATCAGTATATTTTTGTTTATTGGATTGATATCAGATGGTTCAGATTTTAAAATTTAGCATTTAATTTTTAAAATAATTAAAATCTGAATCAAATCGTCGAATCTTAATCCAATAGTCAACGACGTACTGATTGCATGAATGTGTAAAATTATTGACTATGAACATTCCAAATCCTTCGTCATTCCAACATCATCTCTTAAGTTTCAAATAATCAAATGAATCCAAGGGTTTATAGACATCTGAGTGTTTGAATATGTTTTGTATTAGCTGCATGCAATTTAAATCCAAAAAATAAAAAATAAAAAAGGGAAAATCTCTCCCCCCACCCCCAACCAACATGACACATTCAAATAAGGTCATAATTTGAATATAATATAGCACCACCAAATAATACTAAAAAGCAAGATTGATAATAAGGTCTTTTTGTGTGTGTGTGTGTGTGAGGGAGATATATTGCTATAGGTGTGTGCATGTCTTTAAATTGTAGGTGTTGTCATAACCTTCTCTTATTTGGTTCTTCAAATGAGTTGTTTGTATTGTTGTCTCCTGACCAGTCAAATAGATGAAATGGATCTAAACCCTTGGAAGATGATTCTCTTTGATGATCATCAACATTACTTGAACCAAAACCTTGATTAAACAATAAATTTAATGGATCAGCTTCAATTTCTCCCAATTCAGCAAAAAAATCTTCATGACTTTGATTACTTTCAATCATAGTTGGCTTATAAGAAAGTCCATCACTGAATTCACCTTCATCCATCTCAAATTGCTTCTCAATATCCAATTCCATCTCTTCCTTCACAGCATTCACATTAACTGGTGAATCATTTCCATCACTGTTGTTGTTGCTCTCTTCTTCTTTTGGTTTTGTTGTGTTATTTTCAAGCTGAGAAGAAGTTTCTGATGAATTCTTGATAGAAGCATTGTTGTTTTTGGTTGGTTGAGATCTTGTTGAACCAGCTAAAGCATTTCTTTGAGTTGGCCATGGATGATTGTGTTCTGAAGTGTAAGTAATAACCAACATGTTTGGATCTGTTCTGCTTCTTTCAACTTGTTTTCTTGCTGAACAACCCTTTGAACTGCTGCATCTATAGTAACCCCTAATATATAGCACCAAACCAAATCAATAACAAACATTGTAACATAATTTATTCCAATCTTACACCTTCACTCAACATAACATCACCGTATAATACTGATAAATGCAACTGATGCGACCACAATTACAGTTACATTTCCATTGTATATATAAATATGGTTTTAAATTACAGTTTACAACTACAACTGCAATATTACAAACTATGAGGTCTTCACATTGGCAACACATTTGCAATTTAAGTCGTATTTTTTTGTAAGGTAAAAGCTTACATTTCAATCGTAACCATAATTTAAAATCTTTATATTGTAGCTGCAACTGCAATTACAGACCTCAGGCTAAAAGTGGCCGTAAATGTGATTACAAATAATATTTTCAAATATTATAAATTTCTTTTAATAAAATAATAATAATTAGAGAGAGAGGTTTGTTAATTGGAAAAACATTTAGTCATGTTATTATTAAAAATGTGAATGTGTGACTAATAAGAATATGCTAGAAATATGGAAGAAACACAATAGTAGAGTAGAAGGAAATGATTTAAAGAGATAGTAGTTGAGATGAAGAATTAATAATATTATATGATATAATGAATAAGTTATTAACCTGGGATAAGGTGAACCTTTAATGGGTTTCTGACCATATTTCCTCCAAGCCCACAAATCTGAAGGAACTACTTCTCCAGTTTGTCTGCTGTTTGCAGCAGCTGGTGCAGGAATACAAACCACCTTTTTTGCCTGATTCTTCCTGCACAATTATATATATACTTTCACTAATTAATTAACACACACCTCTTCATACAATAACTGTGCTTTTTTGTTTGTGATAGATAATCACATCATAGTTCCAAGGAATAGGAATATTCAGGTAACTATGGAAGAAAAAGTAGTCTAAGATAAGTAATTGCTTGAAAGTTCAGTTTCTGTATACTGTTATTATTATTATTATTATTATGTGACTAGAAGCTAACTCTACTTTTCAGGTGAATTTTAAAGCTTATGAAAAGCATAAAAAGAAACCACATGTTAATGTTATAGTCTTCTTGATATTATTACCAACTTATATCTAAATTCATATTAACGGTGCCACGTGTATAGTCAACGAAATAGATTTGATTAATCAGCAAAACAAAAGGAAATACCTAACTCTTGCCAAACCCTACTTTCTCTACTGTACTAAAAAAAAAAATCACCATAGTTTTCATAAAATTTCAACTTGACAAAATAAGTACTGCTAGCTAGTATGTGATTGATTAATTCATTTCATTCATCAATCAATTATGATACCATCATGAAATTAATTATAGTAACATGGATAAGCAGATATCAATTTGATTCTCTCCCATGCCATTAAATATTAAATAAAATTTACTCCTCTTTTCCTAAAAAAATATAAATCAAATACATGAATTTTTTTGAACCTATTTTAATTAGGCAAAGAAATATATAATATAATGTGTAAGTGACCTTCTTTTAAGATTTGTATTCCTTGAAGATGAGATCTGAACTCCTCCTCCTCCTGTATTGTTGTTGTCTAGAAGAGAATCCTTAGCATTAATATTGATGTTGGGTGAAACATTGACAATAGCAGAAGAAGAAGAAGGTTTATTAATAATTGGCCTTGGAGAAGGTGCCATGATGTTTGAATTAGAATCATAAGGTAATAACTTTGAATTATTTGGAGAGATCTGAATCATATTTGAGAATATGTTTTTACATATTGGTCTTCTTGATCTCATGATATCATGATGTTGATGATCAAGTGCAACACCAGCAGAAGAAGCAACATCAATTATTGAAACTCCTTGTTGTTCCAAAGAAGTAGAAGTAGTAGTACTTGTTGTTGTGATGTTGAAATATGAAGTTGAAGAAGAAGTAGAAGATGAAGAAGAAGAACCTGTAGTATTAGTAGCAGTATCAAGTTGTTGTAAAAAAGGGTCTCTTAAAGTTGAATATAATGGATCACCAAAGATGTTGTTGGTTCCTTCAAGAATAGAAGAGAAACTTAAAGGGTGAATATCAGAAGAGAATTGATCATGATTATGATTATGATGCCATTGATCATGTTGTTGTTGAGGTTCAGCTCCACCACTAGCTCTAATTATGTCAGTTAAATCACCTTGGTAATTATTATTCTCCATGGTTGTGAAAATAGAGACAAAGATACTACACATGCTTGTTGTTGATGTTGTTGTTGTTGTTGTGTTTCATGTTTTGAAGCATAAATGGAATTTTGAAAGAGAATAATTAATAAGAAAGAAAAGGGACTTAACATGCAATTTGAGAAGGTGAGGTTTTGGTTGTTAAGGAGAAAGAAAAAGCAAATTAAGGAAGAGGTTTTTGAGGGGTTGAAATTGATTGTTCTGGTTTATGATGTTGTAAATAATAACAAAAGAGAAAGAGAAAGAGAAAGATGAGTTTATAGAGAGAGAGAGACGCTGACTTTTCACACAATAAACAGCAGCTCCATTCTATACGCAACTTGAAGAGAGATAAGAAGGTGTTTTTTAATTAATTAATTAACATGAAATTGCCAGGACTACTTAATTAAATCAACTCAACTGCAGAGCTGGGATATTTTCTTCTTATATTTTTATAATATAAGACTAATTCTTTGAGTTATTAGAGGAAAAATAAGGTCGACACTTGCATGTTGTATTAATCTCATTGTATCAGAAAACTGATATTTTGAAATTTAGGTCTTATTTTTATTTTATTTTTATGTATTGAATTTGGTCTAAAAAGATGGTGTCTCTCTATAAAATTTATATGTATTGGTTTTATCTTTATTTCTACGTGGAATTTGCGGGTTTTTTCAATATAACTAGATAATAAATAGTTACATTGTTTCATTTTATAAGAATTTTAAAATCTATCTATTTCAGTCACACATCAAATTATCTACCAGTCTATTAATATATGTTGAACGTAAAAAAACATATTTAAAATTCTAATTTCACATTAAAAAGATATAATTATTAATAATAATTTATAAATAATAATAATAAACAATTTTTATTTTATAAATTAATTTTTATAAAGATAAGTTAAGTGTAATTCAAAAATCTAAAACGAATTTTGATATTACTTTTTTTTCTTGTAAAAAAAATATTACTTTATTTATAGGGGTCAAATTCAAATGTATTACTAATTAAATTGAAAGAGAGTTGTATGTATCCATTCTTTTCTTACTATGGACCACTATATAATATCTTAAGGCTGAAAATGTTTTATAGGCAAAGTAAATACTATTCACCTTGCATGTGTATGAATGAAGTGAATAATGAAATCAAATCAACTGTTATTAGTATGATATGATAATAATAAAATAAGGTAGTAATGAGTATAGTATATGTAGAAAGAAAAAGATGTGAGAGTAGCTTTTTTACTAATTTATTTTATAAAAAAAAAGTTGATAGTAATTAAGATGGAAAAAAGGGAAAAGGATAGAAGAGTGGTGATTTGTACATAACAATTGACAAGAAACAAAAGAGGCGGCAAGTAGCCGCATTTCGCGGAGAAACGTTTCGAGCCATTCAATAATAATCTCTCTCACAATATTTTTCCATAAGCAAAGAATGTTTTAACGTGCCACCTTCACAACAATCATCTACCACTCTTATACATGCCGTTCAACAATTTTATTTTCCTTCAATACTTAGATTTCACAAGATAAATTATTTCATTTTACACTTTTACTCAATTATAACTGTTATTAAAAATATTTGAATTTTATTATAATTATTTTTAAAATTACCATTATGAATAATTATGACGTGCTCAAAGTGTAAAAAAGAAAAAATAATTTGTTTTCGTTTACTATAATAAAAATCAATTTTTCTAAAATAATCAATCTAAAAAATGATTTTGATTTTCATTCAAAATAATTTCTAATTTTTTTCAAAGTTGTAATAAAACTTAAAATTTGGAGGGAATATGACTTTGACAAAAGATTTATTCAAATCAATGTTTTTCTTAATTTTTCTTTTAAATTTAATATCACTTTATTTATGTTTACTTAGATGAACACAAATGAGAGAGATTCACACATCACACAAACACGCACATATATATCACTCATTTAATTGAGGTGATAGAAAAATTAACATCTCAAATTATAAAGTGATATATATTTAGATGGATCAATATTGTTTTGAGTTTTTAATTGAGTGAATGACTAAAACGAACATCTTTTTAGAGATAAAATGATGATATACTTAAAAGCAAATAAATCACCACTAGCTAATCCATGCCCATGAAGTGCACAAGCGGATCACAATACAACAATCCAAAAGTTTTAGAACTCACAACAAGGCATTCAAAAGACCACCCAAATTCAATTACAAGAAGAAATATTAAGTAAACAACATTAAATCGACAATTAAAAATGACCGGATCAGTAGTTATATTACAGATGGATAGAGTACTAGTTATTTTGTAATGAATGAATTGTAATAAATACTTTCATAACTATAGCATTTAATAGTACATTCAAGACATGTACTTTTCATATATGTTCCATAAATAATTTGTAATCAATAATTTCAAAAGATGTTGTACTTTTTAATTATAAAAGTAAATACTTATACATTAAAATGAAATGCGGATTGTTTTCGATATGGCATTCAGTAATTTGGAAATATAGGTAAAAATGATGCTATATTTTTTAGTAAATTAATAAAATGCTTATGTATTCGCGTAAGTTATGCATGCCAATTGCGTGTAGATGTTTATTATATGAAAGTAAATAATATGCATAGTAGTTCATAAAATATATTTAATTATTAAATATATAAAAAATGTGATTGATGTAAATAGTTGAAGTAATTTCCAAAATCATCTTAATATGTAATGAAAAAATATATAAAGGAATAAATATTTTATTAATATAATTATTGTGTATTAATGTTGCAATCACTACTATTTTGTTCTAGCTCAAGTTTTAAAACAAAAACTTTTATTTTTATGTGTGTGGTAGATATTCGTTTTATGTATAATTTGTATAATAAATTTTGAAAAATATATTATAACGTTTTTTACATTTTTATCTACAAAATATTCAAGAGACACTCTAAAAATTAAATATAGATTATCTTTTGACTAATTGTTTTGTGAATACAAATCCCTTAATTATTAAATGAGTGTTAAATATCTGTAATAGATCTCACTTTGATAAAAAGTACACTTTTAAAATTAACAAAAAAAAAAAGATATTATGTAGCGAAATTCAATTTTCTAAAAAGATATTGAGAGCCTTCTAATCAAGGATGTAACAATGGTTGTTACTTGGTTCTATAATCCCTAATTTCATGATTTCTAATTTAACTTGTCTTTCAATCTCAATTTTTGCAAGATGAAGATAATTGTAAGATTAACATTGACATATATATTTAATGAGTATTTTGTGATCCACTTAGCGTTTTGTTGGTAGACCTTCAAGTTCCTTAAACACCTCGCAAATATCCTCAATGATTTTTTCACAATTAACCTATTTTTTCTGATAAATGATGCTCAATTTCATCTTCATCAAAGCTTGAGATGACACCAAAATCTAAAAAAACCTAGGATCTCGTTGTATTTTCATTTTCTTCCCTTGCACCAAAAATTTCTTGGTGAATGTCCATCAGTTTTTACTTGACATCACCTAAAGATGACAACCATGTCACTCCCAAATCAAAGAGTAACTAATTGATTCCTTCTAAATCCATAATAATTTAAATACGTCTTTAGTTCTTATAATTATAATATTTTTTATTTTAGTATTCGTAAATTTTTTTGTTTGATTTAGAACTCTATAAATACAATTTCATTTTAAAATGATCCTTCAATACAATTTTGTTAAATAAATTCTAACACTGTTAAACTGACGTCACAATAATTTAAATATTTTTTTAATAAAAAATAATAAGTGTAATTTAAAAACCAAAAATATATTTTAAACTATTCTTAATTTTCCAATTGCACCTTTACTTGATCATCTCCCAATTTTATATATATTTCATATATATTTGCATGTTGTGTTTGACTTTTTAAATTAATAAGAAGTGTAATTTTTAAATAGATTAATAAATCAGTTCAGTTTTGTATTAAAAATCATAGTGCACCAAACCACATAATTTTTTTTGTTGCCTAATCTACTACTTTGGCAGAGGTGAAAATGGTCAGTTTTTTATTTTGTCTGTAAAATGGTCAAAACTTTAACCAAAGGTCAAATTTTAATTTTTAATATAAATAATATCTAATTAGTTCCAAGCTAACAAATGCAAATGTAAATAATATTGTCATGTAAATATTGGGTCATGCTGATCCCCGGTCACACGATAATCATTCAATTTGAATCACTTTACAAGTTAATAAATTTGATTAATTAATATTGAATAATATGATCCTTTGTTAATTAAGCAAAGCTTGTAGAAAAAGACAATGGAATGAGAAAAAAAAATTATTTTGATCTTCAATATAATAGATCCTATGTGTGTCATGTGTGCTTGGTGCTTGAGAACATCCAGGTCCACTTACTCCATTCAAAGTCAAAATGAGTTGACTTTACATAACACGTGGTATTTTGATTTGAATTTCCCCTTGATTGAGCACTATAATTATTTTCCTAAAATAAAAGAAAAATAAAACATTTTTATTCTTTCTTTGCAAATAAAGTATATTTGAGCTAATGGGAGTCGACCTCATTTTTAATCATCTTCTGGGTCACAACTTGAAAGCAAGAAAATATCTAAATAGGTAATTAATTAGAAATATAATTACTACTAAAAGCCAAATTAACCCTTAGCTACTTAAGGACGGCTTTTTTGTGTATAATTAATAATAAAAATTGTAAAAGTGATTATGATGAGATTGTGGGATGAAATTAACTAGGAACTGATTATAAAGTGATTATGTCGGAATGATAAAGGACAATGATTAGAAAAATAATAAAAGTTTAACCAAAGTTATATAAATATTAATTGAGGTTAGTGTGTATATATATATCTTTCTTAAAGAGAGATAATGTTAACATCTACTGATTGTTTAGTTCCAAAAGTTAATTCTTTGTTAAGTTTAGTCTTGTGACACGTTCAAAGATGATGCTCAAAGAATCATATCTTGTAGATAAAATGATACAAGCATGATAAGACACTTTTGAAGGCTCTTATTTTTATAACTTTTTGACAAAGAGGTTTCGAAACGTTTCTTCCCCTTTCCCACTATTATTTTTCTTTAGTAATAATTAAATTAACATAATGTGAGCATGTTGTGGGGACAAAGAGGGGCCTAATTAATTTTGTTTATTTTATAATAATATGAAAGGTTTGAAGGATTCAATTTTTATTGGGCCAATGATGATGGAGAGAATCACCGTCCTTTGTGTTTGATGAGACATTTTGAGAATCTACTATCAACTATGTATATATAGTAAGACAACTATTGCCCCATCTATATTTCTCTCTTTATTCTTAAGGGCCTTTTGTCACTATGAATTTCGATTTTCATATCATATGCTCCAAAAGTGACACTATTTTGCCAATTAAATCTCCAAATCAAATCGATCGTGTAATCCAGTCCTCGCCAAAATCATGAGGAGACAACATTTGTGATTGTTGTCCTATAAATTATGGCAAATGTTATCACTATATATCTAAATATATGGTGTTATATTTTATTGTTTAAAAAATAATGAACTCACCATTTATTATAGTTTATGAAGTGTCATTAGATATCTCTCTAGTTTAGTCTTTCAAATATATAAAAATAATTATTAAAGTAGATCAAATTCATCACTTCACACATCTTGTTAAGATGTTATACATTAATTATGTAAATGCAAAGTAAAGAAATAATAAATTGAAAATGACGTGTATAGTTTTAATTGTATAGTACACTTGACAAAGAAAAAAAACTAAAATGTATTGGAAAATAAAAGTGGCAATCTTATGTCCTCTTTGAGTGGTTTTTGAATTTCTATTTTAAAATTTTTAAGAATTAAAACTAGTTTCTTAATTTTTGTAACAATATTTTTGCAAATGTAACTAGTATTATATTTTGAGTCAGATAGAGTATTTTAGGAAATTTAAAATGATAGATTGTTGGTATATTTAAGGACTTATTTAAATAAACTTTAACTAAAATAAATTCATTTAGAACAAATTTTTATCACCAAACACAAATATGGAGCCTCTACTTCTAAGCTTACCTAAGGGTAATATAGTCGCCTCTACTAGGATTTCCCAAGGGAAACCATGAAACCCTAAAGGATGAAGATAATATAAAGGATAAAATAAGACAAAGAAGAAGAATATATAGTTTCTCACAAACACTTATTTAGATTTCTTATGTTGATTTGACAAATTCATGAGATCAAAATAATTATGATAGAGAAAACTATTTTTCTTTTAAATGATAGTTTATATCAGTATTTAAAGAATATAAGTTGCTAGGTGAAATTATAGCACATCCTAAATAAAATAAATGATTTGTAGCTGACAAAAATTGATTATGTAGGTCGTGTGAATCGATTTATGGGACTGTGAATCGATGCGTAAGTTTTTTTAAAATCTTAAACAGTGTGAATCGATTCACAAAACCTCTGAAAATGTATAAGTCGATTTATAGGTTTTGAAACACCTGAAATGAATTCAGTACCTCTGTAAATCAATTTACAAAATTAAAATTCACTTAATAAATATTTTTTATGCATTTAAAATTGTACCAATATATTTCTATCATGCAACTAATCTTATGCATACTAAAATAAAATTTTCATAATACTTTCTCTTGTTTATGAGCATTTGTGAATATTAAATATCAAAGAATCAATAGAGACACACAACCATGTTTTCACATACATTCAAACACTAAATTTATCCTAATCAAACTTACAATTTCAAACACTTCAATAATATAATTAATATTAGGTCCACAAATTACTTAATTCACTGACAAATTAAAATATTAACCCCACTCTCTTTCTATATATATATATTCACTTGAATAAGAAGCATTCATTTTCCAGCAATTGGAAATATTTGTTGAAGCTCCCCAACTCCTGCAAAGAACCAATTTAATAAGATTATTAAAAGTAGCTAGGGATGAATAATATATTAATACAAATCCCACAAAACCCGAGCTAGGTAGCATAAGTACACTAGTGGTATCTTGTAAAATCAAAATTAAGGATTTAGTTAAGACAAACACTTCGTCTCACGTTCCTTCATGATAGGCCAATCACATTTCCCACAAACGAACAAAATTAAACTGGGATTCTTTCAGCATTAATCTAACAAGGTTTTTGTCTTCCCACTATCACCCTACCATGTGAAGCAGGCCTCTAATTTATTCATCAATACAAATTAATTATACCATATGCTACAATTAATAATACATTCAAGAATATACTTATAAAATGCCAACCCTTCACACTCGTTTATCACTGCATTTCCACATTAAACTAATCAAATGTTTAATCCCCAAATGCACAAATTAAAATAATAACAAATTAAAATTGCTCAAATTAAAATAACATTTTTTGTATTGCCTGTGACATTGGTGTTGAGTGGCACGCGGGACACTTGGCAAAGGCCATGACGCCATGTTCACGTCACTTAATTATAATTGCTTTTTTTTTATTCAATTGAATCAATTTTTATTAATATAATTAAAATATAAATTTGATATAAAATAATATATAAATATAATATTTTCATGTTGTATGAAGAATGAAATATGATTTCCATTCTATTTTATATGACATGTATTTATTTATTTTTTATTAAATTTTATATTCTAATAATGTTACTGATATAAATAATTGTAGTACTTTTTATGATGTATGATGTTGAATCTAAGGTTGTTTATGAGATTTTGAATGTTATTTACAAGGACTGAGTTTGGTGTCATCTTTCTTTGTCTATATATATGTCAAACGAGATGTTTTAATAATACAAATAAGAGAAGAGTAAATTTTAGTTAATGATTAAGTAATAAATGATTAAGATTAAAATAAAAAATCACGTGACATTTTTAAGTGGTCACATGACACTTTCAATCATGATCATTTATATACGAAATTGTCAAAATTTAATTATTTCATTCTCTTATATTAAAAATTGTCTCACTAGACACATCCCTGTGTGTGTGTATATATATATATATATATATATTATAAATGAGTAATTTTGTCCAATGAGAAAGAATTTTTCATAAAAAATAACTAATAAATTTTTTCTCACCTATGAATGATGTTGAGTAAGTGGTTTTTTTTTTTTTAGGATTTATTTTTTTAGAATGTTTGAAATTTGGGTTGGATTTTTAGTAGATAAAAAAAGTTAATTGTCTAATTTAGATTGGAGCATGGAACAATATTATACTATAACATAATAAAATACTTCATTTGATATTTTTTAATAAGAGACAATTGAGTCAAGAAAAATTAAAATTTGAGAGAATAAATTTTTATTTAAAATTATTTTAATATGACAATAATTTTTTTTTAGAAAATATCTTAGCATAAAAAATGAGTATGTTAGTATATATATATATATATATATATATATATATATATATATATATATATATATATATATATATATATATATATATATATATATATATATATTTACTAAAAAAAAGTTTTAATGTCTCTAAAAATTTGGGGTCTTATATGACCGCATCTCTCGAACATCCTTAAAACCTCTTCTGGTTGGACCAAAGAGATAAACAAATATATAAATTTTTTCTATTTTAAATGTATATTTTTTCGATCTCAAAATTTTATTTTTTATAAAACAAGTAAAAAATATAATCGAATCAAATATAAATGATTGATACATATAACATGCGAGTGTTGTAAATTCTATATTACCGAGTTCTATTCACACTTGTAAAAAATATATTTTAATTAAAGATTTTTAAAATTTAAATTAATTCGTTCTATAGTCCTTTTTATAAACCCAATATATATAGAGTTCTTGAAATGGTTCCCATGGACGGCTTTTTGATCATGCATGCCATCTTTTTAATTTGAAGTTTTGAAGAAGTGATTAACACATTCTAATGAACAAGGTCAAAGCAGGGGGCCACTTCAAATATGAAACTATTTTTTCCTTTCCTTTCTGGATTTTTGCATTTTGCTAGGTAGATTAAGATCAAGATCATGTAGGAGCTGTTTGCTTCATTCTATATTTTGTAGTTTATAGAGAATTAATGAGTTGCATTTTTTTATAAGAAACAAACCAATAGCAAAAAGACAAAGTGACTTTAAATCGGGTAGGGTGGGGTTCTTGCACCCGACCACCAACCACAGTGCCTACTTAATAGGCTTAGCTGTAGAATTTTATGCAGGCTATGGACCATAACACCACTCACACGTACATTAATTCCATCATATTTGAACCCTATAATATTTGTATATTTTATATTTTATTTATTTATTATAAAAAATAATTACTTCCATACCATATCAAAAGAGATAGTTAATTATAATTAATTTTTAAATTTTTTTGTATTAAGTTGTTATTTTTAATATTAAATGTTTAACTACCAATATTTAATATTTTAAATTATACTAAGAATAATAATATTAAATATTTTTAAATAATTAATTTTATTTATTATATTAATCAAAATTTAAGATTTTTTATTTATTTATAATAATGACAAAAGAGGAATTGGCTCATTTATCCATCTACAATATCATAACCATATTATACTATGTCGTCATATCATATTATATCCTATATATATTTTGTTGTCTTTTTTATATAACATTTTGAAAAAATGACACCCTTTTAATTCATTTCGAAAGATACAACTTGAATTGCCCTTTTTTTTTTTATGTTTACAAAACGATTACCCTCTTTTTGTTTATTTAAAAAAATGAGTATGTAATTACATACATTTTCATTTATTTTTAATATAATTTCTTATTCATATTTTCTTTATATTTTTATCATATAATTTGAACCATTTTTACCCACTATGAAATGACAAAAGATAAAATAAATAAAGATTTTAGGTAATATTTCAAAGCTTATTAAAAAAAGTGTTAACAACTTTATTTTATCTTTAAACTATCAATAAAAAAATTTAACAAATAAAAGTTGTGACGAAGAAAAACAATAATTAATGGGTGATTTAAAAGACATTAAATGAGTTTTAAGCAAGATGCCACAAATTTGACTTCGAAATTATTTGTTTAAGAGTGGACTCGGTCCACAACACTTCTTATTGGAATCGGCCCGATAAGTTGCATATCCAACTAATACTTCCATTGGATGGCTCTAATGCACATGTGCAACAGCCGAACAAGATTCTCATCAATCATACACAACCATCTGATTAACATTTGACATCGATATGCACTTTACGTTTAATAAGTTGTAACTACATAAGTGGTTAGTCCTCTTTAGAGGAACCACTATATAAATATATTTGTCTTCAGGAGTAAACTACATCACCTCGCATTCCCTCAAACTCTTATTGACTTTAGCATTAGAGTGTTTGCAGTTATCCCCTCCTCCAAGAACTGAACAACCATCTACGATTGTTTGTCACCACAATAACCATCCTTGGTCATCTCCAAAGGTCCTAACCAGATCACTAACATAATCTAACTTACTAACATTTGTCTATATAAAAACTAACATATACATTAAGATAAATTAAAATATAATATATGTATTTACTTGGAAGTTTCAATGGTAAATTTTTTTTCTTCAAATCTCCTCATATACAATTATAAAATGATAAATAGCATTACTTTAATTAATGATAATTTCTTGCCCATTTTCTTAAAAAAAACTACTTAGGGGAGCATAGGTTTTAACATAATTAAAAGGAAATATTATTATAGAAAAAAACATAATTAGAAGGAATGAAAAGAAACAAAAAAAGGGAAAAAAATACTTATTTAAGATATGAAAGTATAATTACCCTAATTTATTTTATAATTTTTGAAATCATTACTAATGTAATTATTAGAATAGACTTCATTCATTGATTTGTCATTCTTCTTCATCAGATGTTGTAAGTACTCTTCATAGGAGAATAAATAATATTTATTATGTTTGGTATATAGGGGATCATAGTCTATATATATATATATATATGGTAATGGTCAATTATGATTCTCAATACTCTGAAATAGATCATAAGTGGCTATCACTCATATCAATTGATTAATTATTGGCTCAATTATATTTTTATATTTTGTGTCTCTATGTTATTTTAAATTTTATTTTGATCATTTAAATTTTTTTCGTTTTATTTTAATCTTTTAAGTTGTAAACTTTACACACTTTGATCGTTTAATATATATATATATTTTTTTATCTCTAATTAATTTACAAACATTAGATATTTCGATCCCTTAAGTTATAAATATTAGACACTTCGGTCTCTTGAGTTAAAATGTCACACATAAAAAACTAAAGTGTCTAATATTTGTAACTTATGGTATCAAAGTATTTAATGTTTTTAACATAGGAGTCGATTAAAATAAAAAAATAAAAAAATTGAGAGACCAAAATATCTAATGAACTTGATGATCAAAATAGAACGAAAAAATTAAGAGATCAAAATAAAATTTAAAAATAACTTAAAAGACAAAAAAAAATTATCTTTAATTATTTAATAAATTATCCAATTACAAAATCTAATTAATCTTATCACTTAATTTAATCACTAATTAGTTAAGATTCTTAAATGATAAATAACTAATGTATATCTCGGTGCAATTATCATGAATATATATAAATAATAAAACATTTCAACAAATAAAGTATAATCTAATCACCTTTATTCATTTTAAAATTTATGCAATTATAATCAATGCAGTTATTATGTTAAGACTTTACTTCATCCGTAATTTAACATACTCAAGGAAAAGTTAAAGAAGCAATTGACAATAGACCCGTTTCTACCGGACATGTTCAAATTTATGAAAAGCTTATTAGGATCATATTTCATAAATCATATATACAAACAAGATACACATTGGGAGTTGCAAATTGAGATCCCTTCCATGTGGCAACCCTTCAAAAAATTTACCACCTTTTGCTCTAAACTTATACACATATCAACTGAAAAACAGGACTAAACCTTGGGTCTTGGGCCATGTGGCTCTTTACCATGTGCTATAAATAACTTTGATTTCAAGGGTAATGCTTTGTTCAATCCATTGGCCTTCATTTAGGGAATCATTTAGAGATCCTATGCCATTGCCTTTAGGTGCATTTCAAGTTCAAGAAAAGCCACATATAGTCCTTTGTTCATATCTACTCTTGTAGCCTTTTGTCTTTCAAATTGTCACAACAAGTAAAAGAATGTAGACCTAATAATATTAAATATTGTTAATTGTTAAATTGATCACCTTTGTGTTGTTCTCTGACCAAACAGCTCAATTGAGTTTTGACAAGTTCAACAGATGTAGTGTTCCCCCATAACTTACTAGTACTATTATACGGAAGAAGCACGTTAGCAACTAGATAAGTACCATACCACTGGCATGAACCCAATTTTAGGAAGCTATGGCAGTAACAAAAATATAACAATAATTAAATATTAATATATTAACTACAATATTTATAGTCTCTCACAACGTTTTTTAAATATGTATAAAATGTTATATAAAAATAGATAAAGCAATATTTTATGTCTGTTGTCGTTATTGTTTTTACAACATCATACAAACGTTCTCTTAAATATTTTTTGGCACAGTTTTAAAATGTCACTATATACAATATTTGATAATTATTGTCTTAAATATTTTTAAAAATATTTTCAATTGTTACCTTGTTTCGAATAAAAGGTTATGATTATAATATATTAATTAAAAATTAAATATTTATGCAATTTTTTGCGGAAAGAACTCCTTTCAAATAATATATTAATAATATTATTTATATATATATATATATATATATATATATTTAAACATTATTTTTGTTATTATATAAAATAAAAATATGTTTAAAAAAAAAAGTATAACGCCTGTCGTAGAAGAAGAAAAGAAAATGATTTCCTTGCCATCACTGCAAGAAATTTTCTTGCCCTTAAATCTCTCAAATCCCTAAAATCTCAATCTCCTTCAAATATCTTTGCTCTTATAATTTAACTTTTATTTCTTATTACCTTTCAGTTGGATCTCCGTTAGTTGCAACCTTTGACAACATTTTTATGTGTTTTGATAATATTTTTCAAATATTGTTGAAAAATAAATTTTTCTAGTGATTGTAGTAGAGCCAACAACAATTTTTATCAGATTTAGATTATCTACAACGTTTTCTTAAAAATTATGATTGATTATAAGATTTAGATTTTAGTTGGGTTTTATGTTTTTATTTTATTTATTTATTTATTTATTTATTTTGTAATGGTATTTTATTTTATTATTAATAAAATATTACTTTTATGTTAAAAAAAATAAAAACTTTTGTAAGTTGGTGAAAACTAAAACTTTGAATCATCTATAACAATTGTAATAGGAAAAATGAGTAAGCATATAGAAGGTAGATGAACAATAACCTCAAAATTATTGTAAAAATGCTCTTCCCTCCTTCCTTCGATTTTATCTATCCACTTCTAATACACTATCAGAAACTAAAATTTAATAGTACATTTTATGTTATAAAAAATTAAAATCTAATAAAAATGAAGAAATATAAGATTGGATGACATCCGCGGATTATTGTATCGTGCCCAAGTTAATGGGAGCTCAAAAGAGTTGGGTTGGAGAGTATTCGGGTCCAGTTGGCATAGGGTAGAGGTACAGTGTGATCATGTTTTGAATTAGCCTATGTTACAATTAATGCAACAATCCTAATTAATGTCCATACTGTTGTACATGTTAGGTATGGTTGTCATGGTGCTACCATATACTAAGAAATAAAATCATTTATATAAAATAATAATGCAATGTAACAGTTTCTGAAACAGTCGCTGATTTGAGTGAGTGAACTGTATTTGAGTCATTTTGTTTATAGTACTGTAGTATATTTCATTCATTTGATCTACACCTAGTATTAAACTGTTATTTTCGTACAAAATAAATATATCCACAACTTTCTTCATATTTTAGTTTAATCTCTTTTCTTAATTGTCTTTGTTTTAATAATAAATATAAAACAATTCGCGTACAGCTTGTGTTGCATTTAATTGTACATGTGCTTTCAATGACATGATGCATCTTAGGATGAAAATGTACCTTTGTATATTTGGAACAACTTGTGCATTAGAAAATGGGGGTCTAATAAAAATGATACCTTAAAAATACTGGGGGCGACTACTTGTGTTAGGTGGATTTCTTTTATCCATTTCAATTCAAAGGTGGGTTTGTAGTTTCAGTCCTTTTAATTACTTTTATAAATAAATAAATAAAGTCTTTTTAATAATAATTAGAGTGTGTTTAAATGGAGTAATTAAAAATTAAAATTTCAAATAATTTAAATGTTTCAATTGAATTTTTTTCATTTTTAAATTTTATTGTTTGGATAAAAGAATAATTCTTTAAAAATTGAGCTATTTTATAAATTTCAAAAGTTTGAGGCAAAATAGAAAACCATATTTGGGTTTAAATTGAAATTTTGTAAAAGCTGAGGGATTAATTTGAAATTTAAAAGATCAACTTGCCAAAAAAATATAAGGGCTAATATGTAAATTTTGAAGTATATAAGATCAAAATTGTAAACTTACAAAAATAATAGGGATCATTCCATGATTTATATACTATAAAGTAAAAAAGAGATTTTGAAATTCTTAACATTTAGGTGGAATTTAAAATTTTTTAAGTTTAACTTTGACAAAATATTTCATAAAATTTCTTCATTTAAAAAATTATATTCTATCAAAAATTTCCTTTATCACTCTTAGAGTCAAATAAAATGCATAATGTCTTAACTGTAAACTGATTATTTATTTTGTCAGAAACTGAAAAATAATAATTACATAAAAATAAAATATTTTTCCATGACACTGGATTCTTAGAAAATGAAAACAACCCAAACAAATCAACAGCAATACTAATAATAGCGAACCTTTCAGAGAATATGTATTCGCCTAGACTCAAATGTAGATCTCTAGATTACTCCTTATTTATTTAGAAAAAATCTCATTAAAAATATGAGAAAATAGAATAAGAGCACAGCTGAACAAGAAGTGCTACTAAAGTTGGGAATGCAATCAGAAAATAAGCCAATAAAAGCAAGACTTGTACCAATTAAAATTAGGGCATTGGTATTAACACTGCTACTACTAAGATCCTCCAGAATTTTATTTATAGAGATGTAATTTTTTGTACTCAGTTGTACGTCTGAAAATATAATTCCAAATAATTTTGTCTCATGGAAGTTATGTTTTCTATTATTTTCATTATTTTAAAAAGTACATCTTTATCGATTAATATTTCATTTTCTCTCTGTAAAATAGTCTTTTATTGAAATAAAATGAACAAACATATAAAAAAAATTGAAAGCAAATCATTTTAACAAAAGTAAATGTAGCCTAAACTTTCAAATTCTTGATTGTAGTAGCAAACAGAGAGGTGTCAATAACAGCGCCCAAAACGTAACCTAGCCCAAAACGTATCCCTTTTGTTGTCCTTAATATGCAAACCTTTAGTTGACTAAAAAATGTAAATACATGTAAACCTTTTAAAAGAAAACTAACAAGAAATTCGTGTGACACGCGGAGTTGATATTTTTAAATGGCTGATTTAGTTTTAAATAAAACTTTCATTATATGTATCAATAATAAATATAAATATGTATTTTATATTTTTATATAGTCATTAATAAAATATATTTGTCTCGTATTTTTGTATGTATTAACAAAAAATATTTGTCTCGTTGTTTTTCAATAATTATCGATGTCAAATATTTATCTCATATTTTTTTTATATATCACTAAAAAATATTTGTTACATGTTTTTTTTTTATATTTCAGTTACAGATGTTGGTATCGTGTTTTTTATAAATATTTATCTCGTGTTTTTGCAATATTTATCAATGATAAATATTTGTTTCATATTTTTTATGTATCAGTCGTAAATATTTTTCCAGTGATTTTCTAATAAATATTTATCATGTAATTTTTTATGCATCAATGATAAATATTTATCCTATTTTATTTTAATATTTGTTTTATATTTTTATATGTATTAGTGATAAATATTTGTTATGTGATTTTTTATATTTATTTATCTAAAAAATATTTGTTTCCTGTTTTCCTGTCAAATAATATAAGTCATTGATTGTATAATTATACCGCATGAATGTGATACCTCTATCGATCATTAACCACTCAATCAATGATTATACCACATTATTGTACAACTTCTATTGCGCCATTCCTGAGGGCACTTCCAAAATCATAGAAGTTTTTTAGTAGTGAAAGTGGGTGGTGGGGGTATCACATTTTGGGAGCATATAATGTACAGAATGCATACATGGGTTATTTGCATGTGACATGGCAAACAAGGATGAAGGAGTGGGCACATGAGAATGATGTTCCACATGAGAATGCAATGGCGGAAGTGGGTTTTTTAGAAAACGGGAAAAAATCAATAAGGAAACAAATAATGGTGAATAATACAGGTATAATGGGTATATATTCTTTATCACATTTCTACGACCAATAAGCTTTTAGTTGCATATCATTTAGGTTCACCAATTTCTGATATACTTTGAAGGCGTAATCTAAAATCCCGGAGGCTCATGGGAAGATTTGGATTTGGCAAAGTGAATAGGGGTTACAATCGTTGAAGAATAGGCGTGTATATGATTCAAAAGATTCAACAATTGAAAATCAGAACCGGGAAATAAAGTTGAAGAGGGGACTGAATCATAGTTTAAAATTAAGACCATCTCTTTCAAAATAGAGGTATGGGAACCTGCTTCTGGTCTTTCAGGGAAAATGCTCCACATATGGAATACTTGTTTTTGAAATTTACTTTCACATGAGAAGGTATTTGTTCAGCATAGAAAAAACTTTGTACCTCTTGCAATAATATACGTATTTGTTCTACAATCATAAATCAAGCAAACTGAATAGTTACCTGTGTATTGGTATTGAGACTAGGACAAAAAAGAAGGTAATTTGCAATATTATCACACTGAGTTGAATCTGAAATATTTGTAAGGACAAAATTGAAATCTGACACATGGTCCCAAGTCATTGAAGAAAATAGCAAAGATAGCACGCATTTCTTGCACAATCAAAATCCATAAATTCTGCACATATTGCTATAAACACCTTTACCATTAAGATATGGAATCAGGGTACAAATTTAATGTCTTTGAAGTATTCATGCTCCACAGCGCTCCTGGCTGTAATTCTTTTGCTGGGATCCAAGCAAAGCATGCTCTGGAATACAATAGATACACATATATACAATAAAGTAAGCGCCAAAAAAAATAGAAATTCCAAGGACCCAAAAAAATACATCGGTATCTAAAATGCAGATAAACTAATATAGAGTATTAAAATTTAATACATGGGTTCTATTTCATTATTTGATAAATAGAATAGTGGAATGAATTTGATGTCTAATTATCCCACCATGCAAAGAAGGCATAAACCAGCTTGAGACCCAAACGAGGGAACAATCAAATATTCAAAAAGCACATAAGGCATTTAAGGACAGTACTAGCATCTCTCTTTAAGATTAACGAGAAAAAAAGGGTAATCCTTCTGCTTTCAATGAGTAATATAATAATAAAAGAATGCTAGAAAACACACGCATATTTCAACACTTCAGTATTTGCGCGTATGAAAATATAAATATAAATACAAATTTTAAATAAAAATTTCTATGTTGATAACAAAAACAAGAAAATGGCAAGAAAGCCTTCTAAATGAAGTTCCCCCCATAAATGATATTTTTAAGTTAATGAAGTGCCGTGTTTTATAAGCTACGATCAGTAAGGATGACTACCATCTAATATGTAAGTTTATATTATTGCTTCTAGATAAATTTCTCTTGTTCTGTGCTAATTTTTAAAACAGAGCAGAAAGTACCATCTCCAAATTAATAACAAAATACACTAGTTTTTGTTTAATTTTATCACAATAATACATATTCATACTGAGGCCCCCGTCCCAGTTTTAGAGACCAAGACTGGTGGCAGTTGAGGTATAAACTTATTGCACTATAATGGCGAAAAAATAATATTGTATCACATGTTGCACTTACAGAAAGAAGATTAAGACCAGCTGGCTCAAGATTTGGGACCACGGTTGCTAGGTCCTGCAAAGTAGAAGATGGGGTTAAATTATTATATTATAGTAATAAAGATCACATCAATCCAGATTAAGCACAAACAGCCCTTTACCTTAGATGGCCACCTGGGAAACGTTGATTTAAAATCAGGCAATGAAGTTACTCCTGGCCATGTATCTTCGTTTGGTGTACCCAAGATTCTTCATTAAAGAGCAAAATGTAAACAGTAAATATATAACAAATATATGTAGAAAGCAACAAAAAAATCCGATGGTCCCATTTTTCAAATCTATTTAACAGATTTTGATATGTCAACTAGAATTTCTTCTAACTCACGGATGGCTACAGAAACTGTTAAATTGAAAAATCACCATTAAGAACTCCTATTTCAGTCGGTAAATAAGAGACAGACTAAAAAAGCAGGGAAAATAGCATAAAGAAGTAAATGCTATCTCAAAACTCAAATCTCACTGAAAATCACTTTACTGACAGCCATAACCTCCTGAAACAAAAACAGGAAAGGTTTTCCTTTCTCCATTACTTTACCAAAAGAAAATTTTGAATGAACTGATATTATAAAATTTAATAAAGTGCCGAGTTTCCACAAGTTCAAATGCAATAACCATAGTGACTCCAATCAAGACAAAGTTGATAATATCTCGTATCTTTTTCTTATTTTGATTTTAGGAAAAGCTAGTCATGTTTAGCATTTGAAACAAGATGCTTGCACATCTCAAAGTCCAGCTATATATTCAATGGAAGAGACAAGAACTTCAACAAAAACGTAGCCAACAATTTTGTGGTTAAATGTAGATAATAATGATGGATTGCAAAGTATGGCAAGAAATGTTGAAGAAATAACTATGAATAAAGCTCAGCTTGAAGATTTCAAGAGTCAATCACAATTTTTTAGTTGTGCAGTACACATGGTTGCAATTTATACAACGACTCCAGCACCTAGGTTAGATTTTAAGGGGACAAACATCCACGTCAATGACGAATGTGTAAACTTGATAATAAATAATAATAATAATAATAATTTCTTGCCAAAATAGAATACAGATTCTAAAGTCGAATCCCTTATATATATATATATATATATATGAATATGCCATTTTTTAACTCAAAAGACTCTTTTTTGGATGATAGATACTAAATGATTAATATTTATCAAGTATAAAACCTATGGAAATAAAGATATTCACCTGAATATTTTAAACAATTCATCAATCTCAGAGTCCCCAGGGAACAGAGGTCGTCGGTTTGACATCTCTGCAAATATACATCCCACTGACCAAACATCAACTGGGGTAGAATAATGACGAGATCCAAGCAATATTTCTGGAGCTCTGTACCACAGTGTAACTACCTACAAACAATCATCAATGACAGCAAAATGGTATTAAATATTAAATATATTTACCATACTGCCACCTTTCCACAAGATTTTATATGCACTTGTAATATGCTCTACTTTTTGGAGAAATGCTAACAAGTGTCCACGGACACTTGTTAAGAATCTAAATATAGAAATAATATATTAAAAGTGTATTGGAAATTGTCTATTCAAATTTTTAAAAGCTTAAATTTTGTTCTTTCCAATGTAAACTTTCTATTTTTTAACTCCTTAACAAGTGCCCTAATGTTAGCATAACCCTTTTTTTTAACCCATGGCCTCCTTATCGTTCCAACCCCTATGTTGTTTCTCCCCAAAACTACCAAACCACCTTTGTTTCTATTCAAAATGATAAATACATACGTTTTATAGGTTAACAAAACTTTGGGGAAGGGGAGGTTTCACCACTATAAGGTTGGGGCACGATAGAAGACTTAGTGCAGGCTTATAGGAGTAGTACATACAGATGACCTAGTAATGAAGGATCACTACTGGGAAACAAACTCAAGTCATTTGGTTGATGCAGTTTGGTCTAACCAATTGAAAAAACCGTCAATGCCAGATTATATAATAAACCTGGTATTTGTAAAGTGTTAGGAAATATATGTGAACATCTTCCAACTCATACAATAAATTTTTCATGTATTAATAATAATTAATATAATCAGCAATGATGCATGGTGCATGATATGAAAATGACCAATGATCATTCAGCATTCCCAAAGAGAGTTTCCCAACATTGTTAAATGACAGCCATGGAAGAATGGAATGGCGGAAATCTGTCAAGAGTCAAGACCCCATAGAGGCTAGGGCATGTTAGTTTTCAACTTTTCATGTGGAGGGTCATGGCGGCCACCATTCCCATGATACCCAGGAAACAACTGGTGGAAATGGCAGAGAAACCAAGGGAAAACACACACAGATGAATCGAATTGATGATATTAACCCATGACACGCAGAAGTTTGAACACCTAAAACACAAAAACTCGTCCTCCGCAACTCATTTGGTTACTCCCATATCCACTCAAGTCTTTCCTCGTTCATCTCCAGCAGTGGCAATATCCCATCTCTGGAGAGCTCCATTCTTTCTATTTTCAATTTCTCACCTCTCGCTTCCCTTTCTCTGAAGCCATCCATTTTCTCCGGCCTTTTCATTTTTCTCTTATTTATTTTTCCTTTTTATGAGGCTATCCCTTTCTCTACCCTAATTATCTCTTCCATTTCTTTGTTCTTTTTTCTTTCTGTTCTTGTCTTCTTCCCTCTTCTTTCATATGCTCATCTTTTACCTCTGTCATTTTATTCTCTTATACACTGTCCTGTCGGTTCAGGCAGTGATACTCCATTAATCTTCTTACTCCTCTAATAATAGCAAGAGGAGGATTACATTTTTATTATGTTTATATTCCTTTCTAGTTTGTTGTTATTGAATGAATGACTAGAAGCAAATATAAGGTACATACGAACCTCATGTGTAAATGTCCTGACAGGAATGCCAAATGCCCTAGCCAATCCAAAATCTGCAAGCTTTAGTGAATTGGTACGGCGATCTATCAACAAATTCTGTGGTTTCAAATCTCGATGAAGAACTCTATGTGAATGACAGTAAGCAATTCCACAGAGCATTTGATAAAGGAACATCTGCAAAAAGATCATTATAGAATTCAAATTCCAAATTAACAGGCCAGCTTCACCAAAATTATCAGCTATATGTTTGAAGCCGTGACAGAATAGATTCAATATTAATTATGAATTTTAAGAGGAAATATTTAAACCATACTTAAATCATAAGAGGACATATTTAAACCATACATAAATTATAAGAGGAAATACCTGCAAACAATGGGAAGGGAGGTAAGGGAGTTGAAGGTAACAGAAACATACATAACATAACTAAATACACTTCGATTGTACATTAATGAGGTGGCAGTTGAGCAGGCAATATGAAGGGAATTCAGGAAACCATAACCAGAGAAATAGGCGATGGCTGCATCTGAGTACAGTATCTCTACAGCCATACTACATTGGCTTGAACCAACACAATGGAGCTCTTTTTTAATCAACTAAATGAACTAATAACAACTTGTTATATAAACACTGGACAGCTCCAACCAAAATTCTAAAGGTCAAACTTAACCAAATCATCAATTATTTCCGGAAGCGGGAAAATTCATCCGAAAACATCATAAACACCAAGTAACTGTAATCCAGTAAACTCTGTAATTCGTCGCCAAAATCACAAGACATGCCCCATATGTATGAGTTTAATTTATATGCACTGTTAATGTAAAAAGTTTTACACTATCAGAAACCACAACTATTCACATGTGTATTTTGAAAATAGTTATATTTAAAGTCAAATATTGTTAATCATCTAGCAGTTGTAATTGACTGACGGTGTAAAGAGATTTATACTGACATTGTATATAAATCAAATCCTATGGATACCAGCAATTTGACGAGCGAAACTATTTGTTGCCACCATATGCTTATCATCATTCATTAATCACTCTCACTGTCTAAACTTGATTTGTGGAAAGACAAGACACGGGATAAGGAAACCATAAAATTTCTTGCTCGCTCTTTCAATAATAACTTGAGTTACAAAAACATATGTGACATACTTTTACTTGTCGCGGATCTTTTATAAACTCAGGAGATGAATCCATATGCTTCTTCAGATCTAAGTCCAGATACTCAAAAACCAGATACAATCGCTTCTCGCTGTGCACCACATCCTGCAACCTGTTATCCACACAACCACCAGCCATATATCTTGATAAGGAAATGACTACAGATGCAGAATAAGATTTAACAAAGCAACGTAATTGAAAGAACTGATAAGTGGGGGCAAAATTACAGTCAATATCCTTTCTTGTGTCGTTCAATCTACTTTTTGATAGCAGAAATTATATAACAGCTAAAATAGAATTTGCATTGCTTATTATGGGTGTTATTGAGGGACATATAAAACCATAGTACATTACATATATGAATTTAGTAAGTTCAGAAGCAAGACTCAAGAACGAAATTGTTGACATAATTGTTGATGCATCCTACAGTCACCTCGCCCAAATGAACAATACATAGTATTTAAGCATAAAGCCATCAAATGAGTACTTCGGACAGTACCAGCATCACTACCAGTTTATCAAACATGAACATTAACTGAATCAAATCAAACCATCCAAAACAGGTTGTCAGTTGATTGATGCACCAACCCCACCATGCGGGATAAAGATTGGTTGTCAGTTCCAAACATCAACACATGCCGTCAGAAAATATGAATACCTAATAACAAACAATACTAACCACACAATGGCAACAACATTATTCAGACCAAGACAAACCTACAGAGTGATATTAAAACTTTAAAAAAAAAATTATGAGAAACAATCACCAAGACCTTATATCATTCAGTTAATGATTAAAATTATAAGCATCAAAACTCTTGCAGATCCAACATTACACTACAAATCAAAGCCAAAATTCCAAAAAGCATAAAAAGAAATTCACCCAAAAAAAGCATAGTAAGACCATCGTTAAACCTCCGATTCACTTCATCAACACATCAATTCAATCATCAACTCCTTCACATAAAAAATGAACTAATACAGAAAAATAATTAATAAAAAATAAACAAACAAAAAAATAAATAGAAAAGAGAGATAGATATATATACCTAACGATGTTCCTATGCTGCATTTCTTTAAGGAGTGAAATCTCACGAATAGCGGTGCTAGGAACTCCTTCATCTTCCTGCTCGAGACGAATTTTCTTAAGCGCGATGGTTTCGTTGGTGACGCGATCACGAGCCTTGTAAACGACGCCATATGTTCCTTCACCAATCTTCTCAACCTTTTCGTACTGCAAAAAAAAAAAAAAGCGAAATTCACAATTCAAAATCGGCGCGTGTTAACACGAAAATCGGAATCGAAAATCGGTGCATTGAAGTTACTTGTTCCATCGCAAACAAAAAGGTTTCAGTCAAAAGCTAAGAGAAATTATTGAGAAGAAAATTGAAGATCTCGTTGTTGTTAGTCTCTCTCAGTCTCAGTTTCAGTCTCGCGCAGACACGAGACTCGTCTTCTCTCTCTCACTCACTCTTCACGCTCTCTATTTGTTTCCTTTCATTTCATTTTTTTCCCCTCTATTTCCTTTTTTTTTCTCTATTTTTTTATTCTATTAGTTAGTTGAAATTAAAATTAAAATTGTAGAGTGAAAACAGAAACCCAAAAAAAATTGTAGGGTGAAAATGACACACACATGTCGACTAGTGAAGAATTGACAAGTCTTCGCACAAGTCATCACAGTGAATAAAGTTAGTTATTAGCGCCATTTAATGTTGAGATATTTCGGGGCGAAACTCGTGAGGAT
Source organism: Cicer echinospermum (assembly GCA_002896215.2). Classification (NCBI taxonomy): domain Eukaryota; kingdom Viridiplantae; phylum Streptophyta; class Magnoliopsida; order Fabales; family Fabaceae; genus Cicer; species Cicer echinospermum. Next base: position 51,802,659 of record PGTU02000001.1, on the reverse strand, counting down.
ACTATTATGACCTATCAAAAGCTAGGGTAAAAAACCATCCAATGGTGAGTGTGGCTTATTTGGTTACTGTGGTTGAGTTTGTGAGGATAATAAAGTAATACCAACGTAAATGTTGCTAATTGTGTTTAGTGTAGTTTTGTTTTTTACACGGTCTTTAGTTGTTAAGATTTAAATATAGTTGAGTAAAAAAAAATAAAATATATTAATATCACATTAAAGGTGGAGTGTTAGAAATTGTATATTTAATTTTTTTAAATTTTGTTTTTTTAATGTTAAATTTTTATTTTTTAATTCTTTTAAAAATGTTTTAAAATCACTTATTAACAAATTTCATAATAATAATAATAATATTCAATTTAATTTATGTAAAATATGTTTTAATTCAGGGTCAAAGAATCTTAACTCTAATAAAAAAAAGTAATAATCTTGTAATAGTTTCAATTAAATTAAGTTTGTAAGATTATGTTGGGAAAATCAAAATTATAATTAGAACGGTTTATCGTAAAATCAAAATAAAATAGAATATAATTTTTTTAGAAAGATAAATTAAAATACAATGTAAAATTGAAAATTAAATGTGCTATATTCGGTTGGCAAGAGAAAGGGAATGGAAATAAATGGGTTGAGAAAAAGATGAAGATAATTAAAACGATTTTTATACCATTTGGAATGAGAAAAGGAAATGTTGAGTTATCTTTCTCTTTTTGTTTGGTTCGATGGTTTTGACTGAAAGCAAACTTGAGATAAAAATTATTTTTGAGGTTAAATAAATCTTTTATTTTTTATAAAAAAATTCTATATCTGGTTTAATCTTTGTTGGAAAGAAACATATTTTAATTGTTTTTGAATTTTTAAAATTTTTAAAAAATATTTTTTGCAAAGACATTTAATACATTGTAAAAAAATTATCCATAAATATATTTAAATTTATTTTTAATTTAAAATAAATAAAATATAAATTTTTTAAAAGGAAAAAAATTAATTTTATTAGAAAACCCAATATAAAATTTCATTTTACTTGAATTTCATTCTTCATCAAAATTATTTATTTAATTGATTTCACTGACTAAGTTTATTTAATTAACTAACAATGAATTTTTTTTTAAATGGTAAAACTGCATTAATATAACAAACTTCCGGTAAAGGAGTGCACAGAGGACTCGAAAGTATAAAAACATTTGGAGAAACATGTAGGTTATGGGCAGGGGTGGACATCGGGCGGTTTTGGAGCAAAAGTGTGAAACTGGCCCAATACATGAGTGGGATTTCTTGGCCCAATTCCGTCTATTTTTTAAATTGGATACGTTGGTTCGGGTACGTAGGGTGTCGGTTGTGTGTAGGTGGGTAAAAACGGGTTGGACTTGATTGATCTTTTTTAAATCTTGTTCTGTTTTTCTTTGAATTTTACAGAGAGAACATCAACAAAAAATGAAGCTATACATGATACACCACTAGTACTGTACCAAATTCTGGTGCTGAAATATTTGTCACCGCCTCAAGTATCTCAAAAGAGGAGATGCACAAAGGCTATAGGTTGAAAGTTGCAATCCAGGTTCTTGAGGTAGTGACCAAATTTAGTCTGAAGTTTCCCTCGAAGAAGTTTCTTGCTTGAGCACCTAGCGATGGTGACGAGACTGTGAGCAAGACGAGGCTCAAAGAGAACCGTTTGAGTTTGAGAGAAACGAGAGAGAGAGAGAGAGAGAGAGAGAGAGAGAGAGAGAGAGAGAGAGAGAGAGAGAGAGATAGGCGGATGACGATGTGATGAATCGATGTGTTGAAATTTGAACTCAAGTCACTATTAATTGGGTTGGGCTGCTAGGGTTGTGAGTTATTGGGCTTTTTTTTAAAAAATTGCCTTGTGGCTTTGTGTTTGTGAGACGTGAATGTATTTTTATATTAGTACTGAAAGTGAAAGTGAGTAGTACTACTGTTGTGTGTATTTTAATTTTACATATTAATATATTATATAAATTAATAATATTAATATATAATATAAAAATAATAATATAATTCGGTCGGGTTCGGGTACAAAATGGATTCAAATTACTCATCTGAACTCAATCGTGTTAATTTATGTGAACCTTTATTTTTCACCCGCTCAACCCATCAACCCGAAGAAATTCGTCCACAAATTTAAATTTTGTATTGGGTCGATCGGATGAGGGCGGGTCCGGATATTATGTCCACCCCTAGTTATAGGTTAAATCACCACAAGTATCACACGTCTACTTAACTCCTAATAATTAATTTGATTGTGTTCAAGTCTTCTCAAGCTTCTGACTTATCACAATCAAGCTGTTGAGGGCAACAACCATTATTGGACTAAGTTACAAAGAGTTTCTAGATGGTTTTTATGAAAAAACTTTCACAATAAAATGTTTACAAAGTATGCTCTTATAATATATTTTAGGTTTATCAGAATTTATAACTAATACAAGAATTTTCATGAGTTATTATGTATGACGACAATATGTTTCTAGTATTTTATCTATATCACGGTGAATATCACAAGATCTTTATATATAAAAATTTCAAGGGCATTAAAGTTTATGGTTGTGTTTGTGATTGCATAAAATCAACATGTAAAATAACGATTTGTATCAAATCTTCAGAGATCATGAATCAACATTAAAAATATGTCCAAATGTATCTTCATGATTTATCTAGCGCATCATGATATAGACGGAAGGATAGGCAGAGGATGACATATTCAAAGGATCTTAGTCACATTGTTGTCTTAAAGCGTTGATCATACGGTCAACTAGTTTACCATAATTATTAGACGCAAAATCATGAGTGTGAGTTTGTAATATCATATTCAGCATAGCCGCATTGAGAACGTTTAATAGAGTCAGACACAACTTTAACAAGCATGTCTTGATTTATTTGTTTATCTTTTCTAGTAACCACATGATGCATTGTAAAGTATTTAAAGTTCACGATAAACGATTTGTACACTTAAATAAATTCCTTGGTGCAACAAATTATTCTCACAAAATAATTTTTGTTATTATCAAAAAAATTATCAGTTATTGTTCTTCAAACCGACTTAATTATAACAATAATTTGTCTAAACCTACAAAGAAATACACCAAAATCTATTATAACAACGACCAACAACAGTCCTACAAAAAAATCGTCAGTAACACTATTAGGAAATCACATGCACCATCATGTTAAAAATATCTCAATCGCAATAGACCCACCATCGTCTTTGACAAGGATAATTGATTCGCCAACTTGAATCAACGTCTAATCGAAGCAACAACAAAATAGACATCAACCTTAAACTCGATCTGAAACAAAAACAAAAGCAAATCAAAATCAATCAAAGTAACACAAAACAAAACACATAATCACATCAGTCAAAAAACAACACACATAATTCAGTCACCTATGGATCCAATCCACCAAACGTGATCGTCGGTATTTCACTACCAAACACATTAACGGTTCGACACACCATTGGTCAATGCTGAAAGAAAAACCATTGATGTTTACCTTCAGCCAATTCCAAACCGACATTTTTATAAGTTCCAAAGTTTTTGGAGCACTAGAGTCAACATTTTGGAAAATTAAGTCATTCCAACAATGTAAAATCCAATCAATATTTTGGAAAATTAAGTCATTCCAACAATGCAAAATCCTCCACATTGTTGCAAACCATGTTGCCATAAATCATTGACTAAACACTCTCCCACCTTTAACAAGCCATCCAAACTGAGCAGGATAAACATTGTAATCCGAAGAGTAAACAACGTCCACCCTCACCTACCTAAGAACCAAACTTAAAACTTTCAAAAACACCTTACACTCAAAATACATAGTTATGTGATTCTACCCCCCACATACACTACACATGAAGCTTTACCCGCTCCCATAATACTCATTTTCACTAAAGTGTCCTTTGTTGAGAGTCTATTTTAAAACATTATTCAACACATAATAAAAGCATTTGAAAGGACCAAATTATTCCACACTCGGACACTTCTCGGATTCACCTCAAACTACTCCACCTTTGTCAAAATATCATATTATTTTGTATGTTAAGTTGCATCAATATTATTTTTAAGATTTCATATATACATTGTTAGTATAAAATTTTTTTACATCGTCAATCAATCACAAATATTAGATCAGTAGAACGTTGAATTTTTTATTATAATTACTTTAAAAGTCATACACATAATTAATTGTGATGTATCAAGAGCGTAAAAAATTACATTTATAGTACATAAAAGTTAAACTCATTATTTTAATAAGAAAAATATTACCTTCCAATTGTTGGAAAAAAACATACAATAAAAGTTAATAAAAAAAGTGTCGCTGTAATATTAACTTCTTAATATTTCAGTAAATGTTGTATATTTTATCAGTTATATATAATTTGTTTCATACATTTTATATAACAACTTATATAAATATATATAAACCGTTACGTCTTGTAAAAAAAACTTTATATAATCATTCCAAACACTTTTGTATTTTAAAAAATTTGAAATTAAATTAAAATTTCTAAAATACATTTGTATTTTTAGAATACCTAATTTTTAATTTTTTAAAATAGTTTGTGTTCCGAAAAATATAATTTCAGAAAATTTAATTTTAAATTTTCTTTAGCACATTTAAAATTTTGTGAGAGGCAGAAAAAAAAATTTAATATTTATTTTTACTGTAGGACGAATTTTGTTTTTTAGAAGATTTGTTGGCAGTATAATTGTAGGGTATGGAATGCAATTTTCTTGTAACACAAAACACAATTTGGGCTTTGTTAGAAATAACCTTTTCAATTTTTATTTATTTATTTTCACAAGAACCTTTTTTTATCTTGGCCCAAAAACTATCAAATATTGTGGAGCTAATACAGACTTTAGTTACGGGCCTGAATTTCTTTGAACCCCAAAATATATACAGAGTTGCTATTTACATCCCTCGTTTTGATAATATGGCGCCATAAGTTATTCTCTCTGTATTTTTAAATGGTCGCTCTTATTTATTTATTTATCTTAACTTCTCAAAAGGATTCAATTCATATGTAGTCAAAAGTTTTTTTTACAATGTAATTAATAACAATCGTTAGATAATTTAGATTATTAGAGATGTTTGACTTTTCCTTTAATTATATTTAAAGTTATATATATATTAATAATTGTGATATGTTAACGGTGTAACTTTTTTTTACATTAAATTAAACTCTTCGCGAAATACTTTCATCTAGAATTAAACTTCTTAAGTTTATATGTCAATGACCTCGTAAGTATAACTTAGCAGTCTCCCTTTTGTTCTATTCCTATTTTTTCTTGGCTCATAATAACTTCTTTAATATTTATTTTGCTTTTCTTTTATGTAAATAAATAATTTTCTCACATATTTAATTTTCTTCTGCGTATTGTCATAGTCTTAGTGCAGTGTTGTTTTAGTTCATCGCCATGGTGACATAGATTTGATTTTGCATCTTGTTGTATTGTTCATTTAGTTCATATTAATAGGTCAGCTTCGAAACATTGCATATTTAATTAGTGACCTTGACTAGGGCTAACTATCGATCTGTGCAACCATAACATTGACACAAGACCCCCAATTATGGAGGACCTCAATTTTTTTATAGTATACCATAAATTTTGAAAAATTGCATTGATATCTTAATTTTGTACCTCAAACATTTTAAAATTTTATATTTGCACCTTATGCTTATAATAAATACTCAGTTTACCACCACTGTGAGCCTCTGACAGGGGATGCAACTTACCAGGAGCCACCATCCACCACCAACAGTGTTATAGTTTCAACTTTAGAAACATGGGTTTCTCAAACATTTCATAAGTGATTGCATGCAGATCATATATTTTCCTCGTCTCATAAGTGATAGTTTGATTAGGTTTTTACTACAGTTTATCATGTTATAATATTTTTTTCAAGTTCTCTTATGTCAAGCATATATTGGAGAATATCTCAAATTCTCTATATCATTAGTCTAGGAACGATAACTTAGCATAATTATTGAAAATACAAATAAAATAAAATAAATAATATGCCATATCATATAAGTAAATAATATGGAACTTTCTTGATGAGATGAAACGGTCAAGTGACCTTTACGACAATTATGTCAGTCTAGTGGTGATCTCAACAATTAGTGGTATTAGATTTGAAACTTATCTAAATTAAAGTAGGCATTTGCAATACAATATCTTAAATGCATGTTACGTCGTCTTTATAATTTTTTTCTAGTTACCTTTGAAATATTGTGGGTAATTTACTCAACATTCAATAAAAATATGTTACAAAAGAAAATTTATAAGTGAAGTACACGTGAATTTGTGGGTACCACTTACACATTTACTTATGTGACTAATTTTTATTGGGCGATGGATAAATTACCCATAATTTTCCAAAAGCAACATATGTCTCACTTTTCTTTATTGACTTATATTGATAATCAGATTTGTTAACTTTGTCTTTTGTGCTGACATATTATATTTTTTTCTACCATTCATCATTACACATGTGACATGTATCACTAGTGCCCTTGTATTGTGTAGTTGTGGGGGAATATAAGGTGTGTTGCCCAAACTCATATAAACAAAGTCAATATTTTCTATATTTGATCAATTTAACAAGGTAACAATGAGAATATAGAATGATAAACTTGTTAATTTATAAATATTTGAATTTCTATTCCTCTTTATTGGATAATAAATATAATTACAATGGATACTTTATCTCAGATGATAAACAAAATGAAGCACTTGAAAACGATGAAGTAGTTGAAACACGTGCAATGACTCTGAGATGAGATATTAGAACACAATAAGAGACAAAGGTGTGAAGAGAATACAAAAATAATGTAATATGGGAAGTTGCAATTAACTCCAAGCTTGATTATAAAAAGGGTTGAACTCAAGATGTTTAGAATAATTATAATTGCAATCATTGTTATGAAAATGTTGTCTATGGTTTGGATTCACATGCCATAAGAGAGTAGTTTGAGGTTCAAGTAAGAGACAATTTTGATATAATAATAAGTGCAAGTAGTTATGATTCATTGACTTTTTTTTTGTCAACATGTGTGTGATTTAGACCCACACCACTAATTAAGAAAGTATATTTGTGTCAACCCAACCCACTAATTCATATTCCAATTTGATGCATCTGAAATTCACTCTATTTTTCACGTTGTTGCGAGTGAACACATACTTCCCCAACTCAATTATACGATAGCGAGCACAATTGTCGCCTTTCCACTTGGACTTTACAAACACCGTCACTTTTTCTTACACGCCATGTCTACAACTGTGGTTATATACGAAAAGATACATAGTGATTATATTCCATTTTATTTTTATTTATTTTTGTAGTTGGAAATTTAAAACTTTAAAATTAGGTATAAAAGGTTTACAAGAAAAGTAAGTATTAATTTTGTTGTAGTTTTTATTTATTTACTTTTTGACAATAAAACTCGTATTTCAATTTTCACCAAATTACTATTAATAGAACTTGATTGTTCAATTTGTCATAAGAAGTTGTGAATTAATAATGTAATTTTATGGAATAAGTTTAAGATGTACTAACCCTACACCGTTCCATCAAAAACCAATTCCTAAGTTATAAGATTTATATATTTGTTATGTATAAATAAAATTATAGTCAATAAGTTAAATAGACATAACCACTACGATAGCCATTATGATGTACATGATTACATTCTCTTCTTTGTTTATATTTTTAATTATGTTGTTTTATACTATAGTCTTGAATATTGATTTTCTTTTACGGATTATGGATGGCGAAGATGATATTTTGGTGTTATTAGAATCTCCCCTAATTGTTGATAATAATGACACATTGGATGTTGATGACAAAGTTAAGGAAAGAACTACAAGATATTGTGAAGTATGTGAGAGTTTCGGAGGGGACGGGGTTGAGGGGCTTGACAAGATATAATAATGAAATGCATTTGAGTTGTGGTTTCTTGAGGTTGGATGTGTCCATTAAGTGAAATGCTATGTACATGATATTTAAAAGTGTTATGAGGTATCTACGTAATTTTTTTAACCTGGAGGTAATTCTATTGTTTTAATTATAAATTAAAATATTACAATATTAAAAAAGGAAAAATTTGGCTCGTTAAGCTCGCATGAGCTGAGCCGAGCTATATTATTTGTTGCCCAATTGTAAATGGGTTGGCTATAATCTAGCCATTTTATGTGCTCTGGCTCGTTTTGACAAATTAACCCATTTGATAATTCTTATTTACAGCATCCATTGAAATTATGACCTCAAATACCACATCTTAAATAAGAAATTGTTGGGGTATGGTTTCTTTAGCTTATTAATATTCAAAGTATATTCACATGTATCTCTTCATCGTTGTTTTTTAGGTCTTCTTGAGCACATCTTAATTGGTATCAGAGTAAACCTATTATACTAAGTTGGCTCCCAAAGTTCTTGACCTATGAGTTGGTTTGATAAAATGCTCATAAATGGCGTTGTATGAGTCTAAACTCATTCAAACATGACAATAATGTTTAGACTTTTGATACATCAACGAAAGCTACAACTGCACGCTTACATGAAATACCTAAAAATACCTGGTACATACTTAATTACACACAACTTAAATATAATCAAAATCTCAAACCCAACCAAATAAGTGGTAAAAATTAACAAGCACCGTCACACATTGATACACATGGATGAACAAATAAGGTCATTCATGTGTAAAACGAGAAAAAGCTATTATGTTTGACGTTTTTAGAATACCTTAGTCTTTGACATTCAGTTCTTCAACAACTTCTTATCTCCTCGAGACAATTCATCAACTTGTTTTCTACAATGAGACTTGTATATAGTGATAGTTATGATATTGATTGTGTGGTTGGAGGTAGTGTATACTGGGTTACAGTGTGAGTGGTTAAGTCTCACATCGACTATAAATGAACAAAACTTTAGATATATAAAGATGTGACCCGTATACCCATTGGCGTAAGGTTTTTGGTTGAGATATGGTGTCAAAGACTTTTGTGGATCCTAAAATCTTTGGCCCGTTACTCCTATGCTCCCTAGACTCCCCAACAGTGTAGCAACTAGGTGAATTGAACAAGATAATGAGAGTTACATATTTGACCTTTTTTTGGGGAAAAAAAGTGGTTTTTTTTTTCTACTTTTATTAAACAAATCATATTTTTATTGATTTTGATGCTACGATGCTTCTGATTTATGTCGTTTTCATCCCTAAACAGTGTTTGTCCATTTAGCCTGTGACGTTTGTGGGTTGACAATGGAATTAAGTGATCACCAGTGTATAATACATGTTCAATGAGTCTAACACACGTCGAGGAAAAATATCACATGAATGAATTGAATTGAATCAAAAAATGGATTTTGAGGTCTTGTAGATATGCGACGATACGATTGAAGTAGAGTTTATAAGGATTGGTTGATATTACCTATACCAACAAGATGTATCTTATTTTCAAGAATCTAAAACATAAAAAATTTCACGATTAAACGTGTTTACACTATTTGGATTGGTAGCCTTTTGAAAAAAAAAATTAAATATATATGATGGTGACAAAACATGCTGAAAAGTTAAAAAAAATCCTTACAACAACATAGTTTAGCATCTTACATAGTCTTCTTTGTCTAAACCAAAACTTCACACACCAACATCTATGATGGTAGAAAACGTCTTACATTGGTGCAAGAGAACAAGTTAGCATGTTTGGTAATAAGGACGAAATCGACTAACATAATAAAAATTGAAAAAATTATTTGTAGTTTTGATATAAGCAGATGCCAATATGATTATACCCAACGCTTTCAATGACCAAAAATTGATGTCATCCAAAAAAATCTTTTTTACCTAAATATTAGTCAAACTTCAATTATTAAAGCATAACTAAGACATTCAATTAAGATATTTTTTGGAAAATGATGATATTTAGGGAGTTTTGCAGTTTTTAGCTAAGAAACAAGCCATTTGAACCAACTTTCTCACCTTTACAAAAGTGGCATGTTAAAGAAGATTTATACAAGCTTACAAAAGAAAACGAATAATTTCCTTCCCACACAATAAATAATTAAACTCTTTCCCATAATTAATTTCCCTTTTCTTTCCATTCACTTAATTAATGAAAAAAGAAGGAAGTAGTCTTGACAAAGACTTTGCAAAGATTGATCTTGAAGTAGATTTAATTTGAAAAGAATATATTATTAACTATTTATATTATCATGGGAGAGGTGAGTTGTCTTGTCTCTTTCGATATTTAATTATATATATTTATTTATTTGGGTATTAAGTCTCTTTCCAATTAGAAAACGACCAAAGACAAAAATGGAAAAAGTCCAACAACCCAAATTATGGGCCCCTTCGTAAGTACCCACCCGTCAGTGGCCGGCTATCTGTAAGAAGTGAACACTAAGTTAGGCATTGAAAATTCAAACACTACCTAATTTTCTAATCAAAACACCTACTTATATCCAAAATCATTTGAATATTGAATAAGATGTTACGTTAACACCTTCTAATATAAGTTTGTGGTAAAAGGAGGATAAACTCACATTATTTTTATATAATTTATTTTTATAAATTATTTAGGATGACTTATAAAAATTAATCGAAATTATTTTATATAACTTACATGTTATAAGTTGATTTTTATAACTCTCTCAAACAGTTTTACTAAATATTTACGTTAGTAGATAACTTTAATTTAACAAGTAGTTTCATGCAAGTTTGAATTAAATCTAAAGTTGAAATAGTTAAGGTTAAAATTAAAATAAATAAAAAATTATTGTTATTCTATCTGATTTGTAAGATTTGTACTTTGTAATTATGTGTAGAAATATTTTTTAACTCAATGTTTAGAAATATTTAATCCTTACAAAAATACATATATATTAAATATATCTTCTAATTAGTTGTATATTAATGTTATCTTTCAAAAAATTATGTGTATATTATATTATCTTAATTAGTCTTTTTTTGTTTCCTCAATAATTAGTCACTTTCTTCGTGACGTATAAAATGGAAAGTAGCATGACTTTGCTGTATTTCTAGGTTATAATATAATTGCCACCTTCATTAGTGCCACAATTACTTGATGGAAAACAGATTAAAACTATGTCAAATGGCTCATGTGCATAACTTCTATCCATTTTTGCATGATGGTTTCCTTCTAACGTGAATAAAGTGGAGTCATGTTGTTGTTGGTTTAAGAGTTTGAAATTATTCATATTGAGATTATTTTATAGTTTCGTAGCTAGGGTGTATTGATTGTGTGCGATGACATTGAATATTTTAAACGAAAATGATTGATTATGCATATAAAAAATATATATCTAAACTAATCAGTACATAAATTAGAATTAAACAATTAAAAAGAATTTTGGAGGAATCTTGTCAAAAAACAAAGAATTTTGGTGGAAGAAAAGGAAGAAAAAAATTCACGTGCTTCTCAATGATTAATGGCAATTAGTTCCATAAGGCAATTAGTAGTTACCAAATTGTTTGACTTTGTTTTCTTTATATAAATAATAATGGATCACTAGTCAAAAAACAAATTTAATATAAATAATGGATGGTTAATTTAAGAGGGTGATAGAACAAATGCAAATGAACATTGTATGGGGTAAATTGAAGAATTCACTTTAGCAAACATTGTGAACAAGATTCAAAATACTTTAAGTGAGTGGAAACAATAATGTTTAAATTTAGTTGGTAGAATCACACTTTTTAAGGAAGTGTTGAGTTTCATCCCGTATTATTAAATGTAATATGCGAAAATTCGAATAATTATTTGCGTTGAAGCGGAAAAGATTTAGTAGGGTTTTAGTTTGGGGGTGATACTGATATTGATCCTAAACCTCATTTAATCATTTGAAATGTGTGTTGCTTGCCTAAAAAGGATGGTGTCATGAACTTCAAGCGTCAACAACAAACAAATAAGGCTTTTCTTATGAAGATGCTTTGGAACTTCACTACTAATTTAGATGATCTTTTGTGTAAGGTTCTTCATAGTAAATATGACAAGAACAATTATTTGCGTGATTGTATTAGCTCTCAACCTTATGACTTTTTTATTTGGTGAGCTCTTGTAGAGGTTTGAGATAAATTTCAAAAGAATATCGTGCGACAAATTGGAGATGGTAGTCGTACCAATTTTTGGATGGATAAATGGAGCCTAACAACGCTCCTCCCATCAATGTTGCTAATTTGTCTTTTATTTGACACCACTCTTACTGTTAAAGACATGGTAAATAATGAGGATAATTAGGACTTTGATTTTCTTTTTTATAATATGCTTACTAACAATGTAAACATGATCATAGCTCCCTAAGCTCTTAACGGCGCGATCGGATCAAACATTTTAGGATGAGGAGGCACTAGTGCTCATCGATATATTTTGCACAAGGCATACAATCTAAATTTTAAGAACATTAGCAATATAGAGGGAAATTGGAAAGTTATTTGGAATTAGAAAGACCCTTATTGGACTCAAACTTTCATGTGGCTAGAGGTTCATGAGTGTTTTCTCATCAACTATCGTAGAAGCAGGTAGGGTGGGTATATCTCCCTTATGCCCTTGTTGTGGGACAGACGATGAGACGGTTCTCCATGTGCTCCCTAATTGCATTTTTGCAAAATAGGTATAAGTTAAACTTGTTCCTTCTGATATAATGACTCGTTTTTTTCTCATTTAATTGTAGAGATCGAGTATTTCTTCATCTCAACATCAACTGGTTGAAATCAATTTTCATGATAATTTGTTGGCATTTGTGGAATTGGCGATATAAAGCAGTTTTTGAAGATGGGTTCCAACGGCCTAGCAACCCTACCCATGTCATCCAAAATGTCGGTAGGACAACTGTTGAAAGAACTTATACTCATCTACAAAGCTCTCCCTAGAACTGGAAAATTGTCTATATTGGGTGGAAGAGACCTCAACATGGTTGGATATCATAATTGTGATAGGGCATGTAAGGAGCATTGTGATATTGCAGTGTGTGACGGTCTTATCAGTGACTTAGATGGCAGATGGATTAAGGGTTTTAAGAGAAAGATTGGATCATATGGTGCCCTCCATGCTAAGATGTAGAGTATGTACGGCTTAAGATGGACGAATTTAACAATTAAATTTTATCATTACTAAATTAAGATACATTTGAAACGATAAGAAACTAAGTTGGTAATCCTAATTTTTTACCAAGACACGAGGATAAATTGTTAAGAATATAAAATTCAATTATTTTTTGATTCTATATATAAGAAAAATTTATAATAAAATATATTTATTATTTAAATTATTTTTATATCTTTATTTAAGATACTTATCTTCTTAATATTATTAATGAATATTTAATATTTTATAATTTTCAATTATATATATTTAATGTAAAACATTGAAATCATTAATGAATATTTTGCTTTTATGTTTTTTATTATTTTATTTTATAAATAGTAATTGATTTGTCAATATAAATGAAATAAATACTAAAAATAAAAAGGAGAAATCAAAACAATTATGATGCTTTAAATAAAGTACTAATTCTAAAGAAGCTATGTCTTTTTCTGTCTGCTTACATGAATTGAATTGAATCATTCGATTAAAGGGAAATTTAGATGGTCTCGAAAAACAATGTTGTGAGTATATCCAATAATATGCCTCCATTTGTTGTCGACGAATGGAATTTGCATGCCCCGCCACTGCCACCTAATGTCAGTCATACGGTCGAACCATCTTCTTTTTGTGGGGCCTTTTTCATGTTTTTCTTTAAACCGTCACAATTGTACAATTCATTTTTGGTATATTAATAAAAAAATATTAAAACTAATATATTTATTAGTTGTTTTAATTTTTTTAATATAAAAATCGTAAGATATTAAATACTTACTATAGTATTAAAAGGATGAATATTTTAAATAAAATATAAAAATAATCTAAATAATAAATATATTAAAAAATCGTAACTTTTTCTTATATATAAAATAATTTTTTTTATAGAATTATTTTATATATAAGATTAGATGATGTATTTAAATAGATCTTATATAATCTTATACTCTTAATTTAATTGATAAAATTTGATATTGCGGTGTTGAAATCACATTTTAAGTTCATACTTGAGATCTGCCAAGTATATGTGAGTTTTTAATGGTAGTTATCTAGTTACATTTATAGATTAAAAAAAAAAACTCACCTATATACCTTATTTATTTAGAATTATTTAATTATGAAACTACTTAATACATATGTAATCACTCTAAGTAATTATTTTTAAAAAGATTATTAAATTTTTTCACTTAAAAAATATTATTAAATATATCCCGTTAATAGTTGTATATTATCAATTAATAATTTATATTATTACAATTCAAAATTAAAATATCGTAAAGTTTGCAGAGAGAAAAAATATTAATAAAGTATATCTTCCATAAATATTCAATTATCAAATTAAATATTAATATTTAAATATGTTAATATATTTAATAATTTTATTTAACACTTTTTTATTACAGAACTCTTCTAAAGTTCAATAATAAAAAAATATATATGGAAAACTATTAAGTTTACATATAAATAAATTTCTATATGAATAAATAAATGAAATTAAAATTATTAACAGTTGATGAATTTATTATCATAACAAAATGCACATTAAAATATAACAACTTAAAGAGTGATGTACAATACCTTTTTTATATCATAACTATTGAATCACTAAATATAATTTGACCTTAATTATATTTATTATACTAAAGTTATATAATTTTTTTAATCGAATATGAAAGTTGTTTATGATTAATTGACAATGTATCAAAATTATTTTATTTTTTAATAATAAAAGATTTAGGTGATTTATATTTAAAGATTCACCATCAACTAGGTCATCACCTTAATGGAAAGAGTCAAGCCCTCATCTTTTAAAGCAAGTTGAAATATGCATTTATGAAGAATGAATCCCTACCTTATAAATTTTGTATGTTGGGTTATCACACTATATGTGGTCAAAAACATCAAAAGAAAATTGAATGATGAAAATTTTCATCTTTGATGAAAATTCCACTGGAAATAATCTACACCCTTTATGAAATATAAATTAACTTACCATATTATTAACAAATTAATCTATTTGTTTTTAATATAAAGTTATTCTCATTTTTTAATAAAAAATAATATATTCGTCTAAGATATGATATACTGTAAATTTAATAAAAATTATCCAAATTAATCTAAGATTAGAAATGCCATAAATTCAATAAAAATTAATATAATTTTTAGTTTGTTGATAGAAAGCGTATGATTATAAAAAGTTAGAAGTTATTTAAATAGCAAAGCATCTTGTATTAAAAATAAAAAATAAAAGTATAGTCTACGATATTTATATCTTTTTGCCTCTTGTAACGCTTTTACAACATGGACGCACACACAACTCTCCACCTATTAGAATAACAACCCTTTCTTTTCTCTTCTCTCCCATTTTCCATTCTCTCTCTCTCTCTCTCAATTTCAATTCCAACGCCACCCCACAATTCTACTACTTCACCTGCTCACACCTTCATTCCCTTCCCATAATTCTACTTCCCCATAATCTGGTATACTTTATCTTCTCTTTCACTTTTTTATATTCAAAATTATATATTTTTGCTTTGTAACGGTTAAAGTGTTACTCTTTTTTCTCTTACAAGATCGTATTCTCTTCTGGACTACTGTGTAAGTTGATTTTTGTTTTGCAAAAAAGTGTTTTTTGTGTTGTGTGTTCATTTCCAAAATAAAATTCCACTGATGGTTTTGTTATTTATTTATTGCTCTATGTTTTGACCAGTTAAAAGGTGTTTAATTCAACTTTTTTTTTTTTATGGGTTTTGTACTATGATTTGGTTAATGATCTTGTTAGTTGATTCTTTGAGGTTTTCTTAGGCTTGTTTTTTTAGTTTGATCGTTATTTAATGATTCAGCAAAACAAAAAATGAGGATAAAAATTAAAAGGGTTTTTGTTTTGTCTGTTGATGAATTTGAATTTTTCAATATTGAAGTTTTGTTGTGCTGATTTGATCCTTAATTTGATTTTGTCTTATGGCTTTGTTGTGTTTCAACTGTTTGGTATGATTTGAAAATTTTCAAGCTGTTTTATTTTTCTCTTAAGGTAATGAATTCCCTGATTTTAGTTTGTAAAGTTGCTCTTTTGTGCTTTTCTGGTTGAGACATTCTGACAGACATGTTATGTGCATGTTTTTTACAGTGTTTTTTCTTGTGAAATGTGTAGAGGGCAATGTTAACTTTTTATTTGCTTTTCATCTTTCACGATTTTCTTCTCCTGGGGTTGTCTAAAATTCTGGATCATTCATTTATGGCAAGCTATCTCTCACGTGCTATGAGGTTTTGAGTTTTTTTTTTGGGGTGAATTTGCAGGGTTCTGTGTTTTTTTTTTTTGCAGAAGTTTTATGGTCATTAGTATCAGAACTTTTGGAATTTATTTTTCACTTTTCATTGTTATCTTCATGCCTTTTCTCTCACTCTTCAACAATATAACTTTTGGAAAAAAAGTGTTATTTTTTACCCTTCATGGGATCATCAATTTATTTGTTTGTTTGTTTTGTTCTGCTGGTTTTTCATTCTAGACAAAAAGAGAGAAAGAAAACTTACTTGGTTTGTTTTTTGATGCAGCATATCACTCAAGATCCTCCTGAGTGGACCTTGATGTGATCATTGATATTGGTGAATAGGACCTTGTTGATTTTGCCAATGCTAAATTTTTCTAGGGCCAGAAGTCAGCCAAGGGGAGCCAGATCTATGTCATTAGGAGGTAAGGTTATTCCGCCAATTTTGAGCACAAATCGTGGTTGAGGATTTTTTCCATGGACAAATGTTAGTGGTTAGTTTGTTAGGGGTAGGGGAAATTTGTTAACAGCAGGGATTGAACATTGGATTTCTTTCTTACTACTCCTTCAATGTTCCAACCTATACCACTGGACTACACCTTTGAGGTGCCTAAAACATTAATCGGTTTCGTAATGAGAATTGTAATGCTGTTTTCTAGCACTCAAGTATATGATACATTGTATTCAAGTAAATTGTATAAGGTGCTCACGAGTTAATTTGTTGTTGAAGTTGTGATTTATTTCATGTTAGTTGGTTGTTCACTTACAATACATAATTATTTATTATAATCGTAATTATATTGAAGCCTTAAGATATATTTGTTCTGATTTATTTTTCTGTCTTTTAGGTATGGATTATGTGGATCCAAAAAGGAAGGGAAATTTTGCCGGAAAGGTTTTTCTTGTTGCAGCGTTAACAGCATTATGTATTTTCGTGATCAAGAGATCTCCGTCTTTGAATTCTCCTAGTCCGGTAATCCATCATAATGAATATATCATGTAAATCCATAGCTATTTTACCATTTTATTCACTTTATTGATTGAGATTCTGCCTTCTCTTTTTGGTCCAGTTTTCTGTCCATGAACCCGGGGTCACCCATGTTTTAGTGACAGGAGGGGCAGGCTATATCGGTTCACATGCTACCTTACGACTTCTGAAGGAATCTTATCGAGTCACCATTGTGGTAGGTCTCTTAATAATATGAAAACTTCTCTCTGATGAAGTGAAATGCAAATGCAAATGCAAATGCAATGACCATTCTGTACTAAACAAAATTTCTCTCTTTCAGGATAATCTGTCGCGTGGAAATTTGGGTGCCGTTAGGGTTCTTCAAGACTTATTTCCAGAACCTGGAAGGCTTCAATTTATATATGCTGACTTGGGAGATCGAAAGTCTGTTGATAAAATATTTTTAGAGAATAAGTTTGATGCTGTGATGCACTTTGCAGCTGTTGCATATGTGGGAGAAAGCACACTTTACCCTCTTAAGTAAGTACTTGTTAGTTTTCATTTTGGAACATTAATTCCAGTTCATAAAGTTGTATTTGTCTGCATTTCTAATTTTCTCCATCTACCTAAGTAGCGTGAACAACAAATTAGCATTTTACTATATACAAATTGGTATTCTCAATTTTATATCAACTTTCTTGCAAAGTTTGTTTTGGCATGAATATGATATTTATTTATTTATTTATTTATTTTAATATAGATAATCACATATAAAGTATTCTCCAATTAAATCAAAATCTCTAAGGCCCTTTTTCTGGATTATATATTCTCACATATACACCAATACATGTAAATGTAGAAAATCAGTTTTAAAAATCATCCATTTCGGTTTTATTTTATTTATGTCATTGTTTTAAAAATATTTTATTTATGTTCTATAACATTTTTGTCAGGTATTATCACAATATTACATCAAATACCTTGTTGGTATTGGAGGCTATGACTAAATATAATGTGAAGACATTGATATATTCAAGTACATGTGCAACATATGGGGAACCTGAAAAGATGCCTATTACAGAAGTAACAGAACAGGTTCGAAATCCACGCATGGTTGAGTTATTGAGTTTAGTCAAGAACTCTTTTGTTTTTCATTGCATCTTGCAATGGTTGTAATGAATATCAGAGTGTAGTGTTAAATCAATTTATGTACTTGAATTTCAGAAACCTATCAATCCGTATGGAAAAGCCAAGAAGATGGCAGAAGATATCATCCTTGATTTTTCTAAAACTTCCAAGATGGCTGTAATGATTCTAAGGTTTGTATTATACATTCACACCTCTGATTTGTCCCTTGTAATTATATAGTTTTTCATTTTTTTTTAATCTATGAAGTGTCAGCTTAGTGGTAAGAGCGTGACTTTGCAACCTCAAGGAACAGAGTTCTAATTTCCTCGGGGACCGTTGTTAAATGGAAAAAGATATCAGTAATTTTGGATTTCTTAACATAACAAAAATGTTGACTAGAACTTTATTATTTAGAATCATTATGGTTGTAATTTTGGAATTACTTTTCTTTGGCAAACATCCAGATATTTCAATGTGATTGGATCAGACCCAGAAGGGAGATTAGGTGAGGCGCCAAGACCTGAACTTCGGGAACATGGTCGAATTTCAGGTGCCTGCTTTGATGCAGCTCGCGGTATTACACCTGGCTTAAAGGTATATTAATATTGTCATTTTCGCTTTTGGCTAAAATGAAATTGTTTACATAATGTAATTAGTCGGAAAATTCAATCTGTTGGGAGATTATGGGAACAACATTCAATATATTGTCAACATAACCGCAGCATGCATCTTCCAGACTTACCAGACAAATGAGAATGTTGATATTTCCTTGCATTTAATAAAAAAATTAGTGTCAAATTTAATTACTTGATATTGGGAGTAACATGCATGTTTTTCGTGGAAGTTAAACTCAGTAGGACATTTGTTTATCTACCTAAGATATTGGACCACCATGATATCCTGCTGCTGAAGTAATTGTATTTATTTGGTCCTTAAACTCTTACGCCCTGTTCGAATAAATAGTTTAATTATGCATTTATAGCATAAGCGTTTATCATATAAATATACTTATGTATAAATTATTTCTATAATAAAAGATAAAATAAAGTCAAACAGTGTTCATATAAGCTATATAAAATGTTTTCATAAGCTATCTTAGAAAGTTTATAGACATGTCATAAGCTGTTTCTATAAACTCTCCTAAATTGGCTTACAAGTAGATAAACTCAAATTAGTCAATCCAAACAGACCTTTTGTAGATGGATGTATTTTTTACAAACCCTTGTAGAAGTTATGAAATGATTTTGCCATATATATAAGTTACTTTGATTTGTGTATGCTTTCAAATTTTAGATAAGCTTTAGCCACCTAGTTGAAAATCAACCAAGTTTTTTTTTGGTCTCTAAATTAATATGCCATAATGTAAAATGAACCTATACTCATTGTATCTTGTTACCACCTTGCAGGTTACAGGAACAGATTATAACACACCTGACGGAACATGCATTCGAGATTACATTGATGTAACCGACCTCGTTGATGCTCATGTAAAAGCTCTCGAAAAGGCTAAACCCAGTAAAGTTGGGATCTACAACGTTGGCACCGGAAAAGGCAGGTCAGTTAAGGAATTTGTGAGTGCTTGTAAAGAGGCTACAGGGGTTGACATCAAAGTAGACTTCCTTCCGCGCCGGCCCGGCGATTATGCCGAGGTGTATAGTGACCCGACAAAGATCAGGCTTGAACTGAATTGGACTGCACAACATACTGACCTTAAAAAGAGCATAGCGGTTGCATGGAAATGGCAAAAATCTCGTCCTAATGGTTATGGCGTTTCGTCTACAATCTGAAGTTCCTAGAGCTATAGTAAGGCATCCATAGAAAGCTGCCATGATATTGCTCTCATACATGGGCTGATGAATTTTTGTTCTTAGGGAGATGGTAGTTCATTCATTATACTTTACATGTATTCAACATTATGATAATTCAATAATATAATGTGCAGGCTCTGATATAGCTTTCCTTTCTATCTTATTGATTCCTCTATTCTAAATAAATATAATTACGAAGCATTTCCTTCCCTAGCAATTTGTTTGGTGATACTTTAAACCTGTTCAAGCCAAACCATAATTTGAAACATGAAGAAGACACTAGTAATTGTCACAATATATAATAGTGTGACATAGATATATAAGATAGTTAAACAAACATTTTATAAAAAGATTTAAATTGAAAATCAAAACATTTTATAAAAAGATCAAGACTTATATGTTTATCACCATATGAAAAGAATTTGATATGTATTAAATCTTCTCTAAGATAATGAGTTTCACTAATATGAGGATCAATCTTATAATGGGATCAAATGATCTAAGTTATGAGAATACCTTAATGGGATCAAATGATCTAAGTTATGAGAATACCTTGAGGCACCTACTCGGGATTGAAGATGATGATCAATTGAATTGTCTTTCACCTTCAATCTATCTATCAACTACCAACAAACTAAATGAGATCTAATCAAATTAAGGTATTTCAACCCATAATTGATTGAACATCTAATATTTAGAAAAAACTGAATATTTTGTCAATTTCACCTCTTTAATATGTCTAACCAAATAGAATCGTTGGGGGTAAGTGTCAATGACTCAACCTTATCCTAAACGTGTTAAAATCAAAAATAACATTTACTTTTGAATCGGAGATGAAGTATTTTATGAATGTTATTTAAATATCGAATATTCGATCGCACATTCAACTTGAACTATAAATACGACGTTTTTAAGGATAGTTTGTGATTTTGATCTTGAAATTGTTTTTTTGGGGTCTTTCATCTTTCAATTAACATCGTCATATTGTATTAATTTATTATGTATTTAGTTTTTATATAAATTTAGCAAAAGTATTGGAAGTCAAAATTACTTAATTCTGCCAAATTGACATGCTATTGCTCTACATTGAACTTGAGTACATTGCAAATAATAAATTCAAACAATTCATTAAAGTAATATTGACATCTAAGAAACATTGATGTTTCACTAACATCACCTACTGAATGTCTTCTTCTGTTGGACCAACCTCGAGCCCACGAATTGATTTTGCTGACAATATTTTAATAATGGCAAATGCTCAACCACCCCCAATGTTTTGTTGTTGTTATTTTACCATAAGCTAATTTTTGATAATGTAAAATTGATTGAAATGCATTATCTTATATTTAACATTTTGTGAATAAAAACTGAGGTGAATGTGCAAATACATCTATTGTGAGATTTATTTGTAAAATTTAAATTTTTTATTTAGATTTAAATTTTTAAGATTTATATATACAAAATCATTTATTAATTTGTCATAATTAATTTTATTTAACAATTATTAAAGTAGAATACAAAGCATCACACGAGATTAAAAAAAATTATTAACCGAGTCAAGCAGTCGGCGAGGCCTTTTTTTTCTTTGGCCATTCACCATGAATGTTATCAATTGTTTGATTTTATTTATTTATTGAGTCAGTGTGAAGTTATGAACAATTAGATTAATGGAAGATTTGTTTTTTTATAGTAATAATTTGTTTCCCCTGACTGAGGTTTAAGAGGAGATTCGGTATACAATTTGCGTTCTTTTTTTTTTTTCATAAATCGTTTTTTTTTTAATATTAAAATTTGAGTCAGTTTTTTCCTCGAATAGTGTTATTTGGTATTTACATATAAGCAATTTATTAATTTCTAAGAGTATTGGTGAACTTAACACCAATTTATTAAATAGAGTCTACTATGCCACACCATCTTAAAACCGATTTATTTTTTTACTCGGTCAACTCAACATGGTTCATTAAATAAAAGCAGTTATAAATTTATTATTATTAATAAATTAATAAAAAAAATAATAATTATAATTATATTATTATTAAATTACTAAACTTTTCGAGAGAACTTGAGGACACTTTGCCACAACTCTAAATAAACTCGTCAAAAATTAAATTTTCCGTAACTACACGCTAACAGACGAATTTATAGAAGATCTACGAGGCACATACTTTAACCTCTCTTAAAAATAAGTTCTAAAATTTGGTGTTTTTTAGTTTTTATTTTATCATTAGAGCATACCAATGTGGAATTTGAAATTGCTTAAAAAAGCTTGAAGAAACAATCCTCTCTCAAGAGAATTTAACTATTAAAATAATATTTTAACACACTCAATCTCAAGTAAAAAATAACATTGGTGGAGTCGAGTATATAATATTCAGGGTGAATGATAGATAGTTCAACTATTAAGAGCTAAAAGCTAAAAGAATTGAAGGTTTCAAGTTCAAATTTATGTGGAGAAAGAAATATTAAGAGTGATTCTTGATTACTCTGGATGAAATTTTCAAAAACTAAAATCATATTTTAATTGTTTTAAAATAATTAAAATATTATAAAAATTATAATAATTTAAATAATTGTGGTTGAAAATAGTAGTTGTGGAAGATGACTATTGTAGTAATGATCAATCGTCGATGGCGTCTGCAACCGTCAAAAGAGACAATTGATAGTTGAAGATGGTGGTCGGTGCATGGTTGACAATGACTATAGTGGTGGACTGTGCTGGTGTCGGTGATTGGAGATGGTCGTTGGAGGTGGGTGGTTGGGGTGATAAAGGTAGTGTTGGAGATGGTGGTCGTTGTGATGGCGTTGATACTTGGTGGTGGGCGAATATGGTGGTTGGAGGTGCTTGGTGATGATGGAGGTTGTCGAAGATGGTGGTGGCGATGGTCGAAGGTGAGTAGCTGGTGGTGGTAGTAGTGGTTGGTGGCGGTGGCAATTGTTATAAGTGGATGGCTGGTGGTGTTGCAAGTGGTCGGAAGTGGTGGTCAGAGGTGATGACCATGATTTGAGGTGGTGGTTGGTGACAGTGGTGGTGGTGGTCGAATATGGTGGTTGATGATTGTTGGAGTTTTGATTATGTCTATTGAAAGTGACATGTTAATTTTAAAACAAAAATAAGAATTAAAAAATCTATTTTGTTGTTGTCGAGTTTTAAGGAAAAATTATTTTGAAAATAAGTAAAAAAATCAACTCAACTCCATTTCACCTGAACAAGTTTTGATTTTAAAATTGACTTTCAAAACCAAAAATACAAAATTCAATAAATGGTGTTTTAAATAAAAAAATCACTGTCACCGTTGGAGTAAAATTTAATTTGGTTGCAACCATGAGTTACCCTTCATTGGAGATGTTCCATTGTTTTGCATTTCATACAAATTCTTTCAATTATAAATTTTAGAAGAGAAAAAGGAATATGCATTATGTGTTAAATAGTTTTACATCGACATTTAATTGGAATTATGTATTATCTCAAATCACCTCTATTTCATCTCACTTTACTACTATGACATGAAAAAATAAATAATTTTATTAAATGTCGACGTAAATTATTAATATATACTCACAATCCCTATCCATTAATTTTAATAATAAAATACTTTTACGGCCTAAAAACATAATTTTGAATACATATTTGCTAATAATTCACATCTATAAAAAACATTTGAACGAAATAATTCGAGTATCTCTCAACTTAATTAATAGTTTATAAGATCTGTCAATTTTTATAATGATTATTTGATTGAATTAAGTTAAAAATGCAGGAGACAATAACATTAAACTTTTAAGGGAGAGTGTTGATGTCTATTGTGATTTTGCTTGAAATTGAAGATACTCGATTTACACACTAAAGAGTAATTCACATCTAGTTCTAATAATTCAGTACAATTTTTGATCAAGTGAAGACCATTTGAGTTCAAAAACTATATTTAAACAAAAAACCAATCTCTAATTCTAAAATTTCATAAAAAAAACATATCTTTAACAAAATTCAAATATTCTATATAGCTAAAGCTTCTAGTGTCTCTAAATCTGGTAATCAAATGATTTGCCAACAACTAGCAACAACTACTACACCATCGTCTCTCAATACAACATTTATCCCCATCTATGTGACTTGTGGCATCAATATTAAGCTTATAACAACCACTAAGGGTATCTAATGAACATCAGATATAAGAAAACCAGGACCACCTCTTAGTGCCCCCAACAACATCGCACTAGCAATAATAAAATTAATAATAGATATGTGTGTCTTTGAATAATGGTAGTCATATAAATATCAGTCTCCTTAAAATATATATATATATATATATAATATATATATATATATATATATTTTTTTTTTTTTTATTTCTAGCACACTATATTTCATAACACAAGACAAATGTATAATCACATTCTCATTTGCATCCATAATATTTCTTTTCAATGTAACATTCTGTTTTTTTGAGACATTAACTAATGAAACTCTAAAAGTAAAGAGGCATATTCATTTTTTTATAAGATTATCTTAAACACTCATTTACTTTAAAACCAATTAATAACTTTTTCAATTGTATTTTTAAAAATAATGAATAAGAGTATTCACAATTACAAAAAGTAAATTTAATGAGTAAAATGAAAATAAACTTTTAAAGCCAAAATTCTTGGTGTTTTATTACTCAAAAATAAATTATAGTTGGTCATAACTCTAGACATTTGTGGAAAACTCTCCCAACAAGTCTAACACATGTATAGAAGTATATCGGAACCTCCAATTGTATGCTATTGTATTTCCTTGTATTTCTCCAACTAGGTTGGCCCGTGACGTTATTCGGTCAAATAATACTATATGTGACGTCATGTCAAATATAATGGGCATCTCCAAATAACAAATACAGAGCAACTAAGCATGCATAATCTATTTATTATAGTAAAAATATAATTAAAATCATATACTACATTTAACAATTATAAGCACAAAGCACCAAATGTACAAATCAACCAAAATGCACAAATCCTATTTGTTAGACTGTATGTCAATGCATTATTCCAAAAAATCACCACCTTGTAGAGCAAAAAGTTCCACCAATGGACAATGCCACCGTTGGATGAAGGTTTTTCAAAATTTTATGTTCAGAACCTACCGTTGAGTGTTTTTCTGAATCACATTGTTTTTTTCAAGGAACTGTCGTCATGTACTAGCGACTAGGTGCAGACCACCAACGCATGCATGAATGTCATCACCTTAGTTAGTAACAAAATAGATTACTCAACTAGAGCATTTAAAATAATTCAACCTTGTCCTAAACCAATCTAGTTTAGACACAAATTCATCACCTTGAATAACCACTCGTTGTCAATCAATATACGCAAATTACTTAATTTCATAATATCACTCATAAATATGTAATTCATACAACACATATTTTGAAGATAACGCACAAACATAACTAATACATAACATTACAGTGCATTTATATCATATATAATTCAAGTAGAAAAACGAATGAAGTGATTCTCTTACCGTTATGAGTGTCATTATTAAGGTTTCTATCAGTAGTCTTTGCTCCGAATACTTAGTGTCGAAACTCATATATCCCTAATTTCGATTCATGATTTGCTCTTGGCTTAAGGTTTTAAGACACACTATTTATAAAAGATATCAATTCTCTCAAATTAACAAGCACACAAATAAGTAACAATAAACTGATATTTTGAATTTATATTTGACACAAGTACCTCACGACAAATCCAATCAAATAAAAGGAAAATGTTATTTTTTTAAAATATTTATTTTAAACCAAAATTTGAATATAACAAAAATCAATGACCCCTAAGACTTTCTTAATTCAATTCCAAAAATTTAACAATAAAATTTAACGATACTTCAACACAAAAACCATTTTTATTATACAAACAAACAAAAAACTCTATCATAAATATTTTTTATTTATAAATCATCACAGCATCTACACAATTGTATCTTAAAAATAATATATTTTAACCTTCTATTATAAGAAAATAACCATAACAACAACTTTCAACAACACGTTTATAGAAAAACTATTATAATTATGTTAATAAAGTTTCTAAAAATTTCTTCAACACTCAAACTATCACAATATAAAATTTTTAACCAAATAAAAATTGAGTTTGTAGTGAATAACGATTTCTATTGATTAAAACATAATTTAGTTTTTTATAAAGACTTCTACCAGATGAAATTTAATTTTTGACATAAATAAACAATTTTTATTATCAAAATAGATTTTGATATCAATATCATAAGAAAAAATAAAAAAATACTTCTAAGAAAATAAATTGCATGTCACGATTTGCACATAAAACGAAAATATAATTTTCATTGAGACCAGTTTATGTTATAAAGCCCCATAAATTAAAAAAAAATAAAGGGAAATCTAGTTTTAAGTGTAGACCCAAAGAAACAAGCAAGATAGTAATTTCCAACAACTGCTCAAGAAGTTACACAATTTTTTTTGAAGGAAATAAAATGTTTTTCTCTTTTTTTCTTTATTTATAGTCCAGGAACAAATAAAAATATTAAAGAAGACAAGTCTTCAAATATGTCATAATTTCAAGAGGAAACAAAATGATCATTTTAACCATAACAATGTTACAAAATTTCTTACACAATAATAATAATAATAATAATAAAATAATAATAATAATAAATAATAATAATAATAATAATAATAATAATAATAATAATAATAATAATAATAATATAATAATAATAATAATAATAATAATATCAAACACCATCTTAAAATTATCAATCATCATAAAGTCATTTATTAAAAAATTTTAATTTGATTAGTAACAACAACAGTAACAACTTTACCGTAATAATCGATATTTTAATTTACAAACATAAATTTTGTATAAAAAATCATCATTTCAAAATAAAATATTTTATTAAATTGAGGCCGAGAGAAATTAAAAATATTAATAGATTATATTAACAAGTCATGTTCAATATAGAAATGACATATACTAAATTGACCGAAATCAGAACATATTCCTTGCACAATCATAGACCACTTAAACGTATTCTCCTTCTTTCTCTCACCGTGGTTGATACGTGTTTTTTTCTCCTCTCGCACACTATTTAAGATTCAGTATTCCTTTTTTTGGTTTTTTTTTTTAACATAAAGTAGCTATTAACTAGGTCTTATATATAATTTTTTTTTTTACCTAACCTAAAGTAGCTATTAACTAAGGATTTATATATCATTTTTTTTTCTTTCTTTTTTATTAACCTAACCTAATTTCCAACTAGAAATTTATATGACTTTTCTCACTAACTAACATTTGGACGGTTGATTAATATAAAATATCTTTATTGCTTTTGTTTTCTAATAAGTATTCTTTCAAATACTTCACAAGGAAATATTATTAAAAAAAATTATTTTCACACAATTAGCAAAATGTTCAGTCAAATTAAATAAATCATGCCATACACATATATACTTTTTAAAATGATAATTGAATAGAGAATATAAAATAACAACCACATTATAAATTATTGAAAAATAAATAAAATATATTTCATACACTACTAATAATAGAGAAAATATGAGTCTTACATTTAACCATTCCTAAAATGGTACATACATGAAATCATGCGAATTAAATACCATATCTAAATGGGAAGCAAACAAGATTTTCTTTGACAAGTGACACTCCATAAAAGTATGTAAAATTGTCTCATTATCTTGCCCACAAAAAGCACACAATGGATTACAACTGATCCCTCTTTTAAAAAGATCATTTTTTACTTGCATTTTTGCATTTAGAATCCTCCAAGTAAAATGAGTGTGTCTTAAAATATTTTTTTTATTTTTCACAACCTTTTCCACACCACATAAAAAATAGCATATCGTGAAAGGGACATTCCAACACTGAATTATCTCCTATAACAAATTTGATGACCAGCTCCTATTCTCAAAATACCAGCTTTTTCTACATCTAAATGAGTTTACAAAATACTTCTCCATGTATAATTTAGACAGCAACCAATTGAAACTCTCAATAAATTACTCATAGGAAAATATTTTGCTTTAAGACATTGTGAGACCGATAAATCTTCATTTCCGCATTACACCTCGTCCTTGATTAGACATCAAGGTTAAAATATCAAAGGTTACATCAGTACTAATGCTAGAAAGAAAAAAAAATGAGCACACGTAATAAAAGGAAGTGCACACAAAGGTATAATGCGCCATAAGGTGTCTTGCATCTTAGTGCTTCCGATCAAAGCCCATAATTATCTAGATCACACTAGATGCTAAATTTTGAACGAAATGATTCATTGTATGAATAACATTTCATTAATGATAGTACTGTTGGGAAAAATAGCATAAGTTAAAAAATTAAGACACAATCACAACACAAAAATATAACGTGGAAACTCCAAAACCGGAGAAAAAAACCACGGCAGCTGCCTAAACCGGCAACCAGAGAATTAATACTATGTGAAAATTGTTACAACACATAGACTTCTCTCACTCACACCCCAGACACCCCAGTACAACCACACTCTTACAAAGCAAATATATAAACTAAATCAGATACAAACTTAAAGTGCTATTGATGACTAGTGCATTTGAAAACAAATGACCAAAACCCAATATATAGCCTTGACCTTCTCCTTATTCTCCCACACTAAAGGATGTGGGACTTGCAATCAACCCCAACAAGTACTTCTACTGTTCGATCCTAAATTGTTAGTGTCCCTTGACTTTCATCATCTCTTCATAATTTAATTTCCCACTTTAACCGAATTTTGGTATTCATGTCTTTATAGATATTTACTGCTACTATTTTTTTGTCAAAATTTATCACACGATCGTAACTCAAAGTCTCACGTGCTTATTATCTTTGGCAGAAGCTCCACACAGTCGTAAATTTGCTTTACATAACACCTATGGGTATTTCTTGTTTTTCAGGTAAAAATATGGTGTAAATGAACTTGCATAGTAGTAAAAATTAATATCAGCTGTAATTTTTGCAACATCAAGACTTAAGTAAAACAAATATATTATATAGTCATAAAATTTGAAACTTTTTAAATTCTATAACACATTTATCCAACTGATTATGTTTTAAGATATGCAATCAATACAATAGCCCACGATAAGGTGTTAAAACTGCATGGGAAGACCACACCATTCAAATCATGAAAGATAATTGAATCATGAGCTCATGAAACAGATTGTAGCGCTCTATCAAAGCTTTCTTCAGCTGCGGATACCCTCTTGACAAGTACATGGTCTGGGTGTGAAAGTTTCAGCTGGCTGCAAAACAGTACAAAAGTACAAGTTACTCACTAGTGGAAAATCCTCTTTCTCAATCTCATTAACACTTAAAGGACATATCCATTTCATAGATTTTGCTGATGCAAGCTATTTAAGACGGAAATTAAAGAGGAAAACAAAAATATAAAGTATGCCAATTTCCCTAAGCATCAAGACCTTTAGATTACTACAGGTATTCAAAATAGTTCCTTAAATAATTAAACAGAACCAAAGTGTATAAACACGTGTTTAAAAAAAATATATCACACATTTTCTATACATTACATATATATGATATCAGAGTTTTGTACTTGTCATTTTGCAGTTTCACTACTGGAGTTGTACTATGGTATTTGATTCTGTTCATACTTAAATACTACTAGGAAATAATAGAAATTGGGACTAAGTTATGTACTGTTATTCATACAATTGATCTTATGTTACTAATCTACATTTACTATTTATTGAATGGTGCGTTTAAAATGTAAATAGTTCAGTTATGAAACAGTTTAAGTGAGATTTGACAAAAATGAATCATGTCTGGGAAACAAGCAAAACTCAACTGCAACGCAGTTCGGTCACTAATATATATGATCCATGATATATTTAAGGTTTAATATCAAGCCTCAACTGAACCAACATGGATAACGATACCCCACCTACTTATGACCTCCTACTCCAAGGACCAACTCCATGACAGGGTGTGGATCCAGATCATACCATTCTAAACCCAAAAGATTTTAACAATTTGCATTAATATAAATTCCAGCACTGTATTCCACAGCTTTTCACTGAAAGAGTCCAAAAGATTGCTTTGAATAAATTAAAATATCAGGACATTAGTGAAACTTGAGAGCTACAAACAAATGGCTCGCAAACAACGACCTAAGGACATTAGTTGGGGAGACAAATTCCTCATACAATTATTCCCAGCAGGCCTTCACTCACTAAAATTTCAGAGTTGGTTCAGAATTTAGTAACAGTTTTTTCAAGGAACAAAAGATTCAACGGGCCTTTACAGGTACGTACATCCATGCTATATATATTTTCAATGAAAAACATACAAGTGAGGGAAATTGGGACTAGGTTATGTACTGCTATTCATACAATAAAGATGTCCAGAGAGCTTACCTGAATGATTTAGAAGATGGTTTGCCAAGGTGAAGACAACATACAACTAGATTAGCCAGTGTTTCTGGATCTCTAGCATCCTGTACAAATCACAAAGAGTTTGTTCACCACAAACACCATTTCCAAACCCAATAATTACCCTACCAAACTCTAAAGCCAACATAATTTCAATGTCTATTTAAAAGAAAATCGAACTATTTAAAAGTGAAAAGGCAATATCAAACTTCAAAAGTTTCTGAAAACCACGGACACGATTTAAATGAAAAACAGGATGCAATATCAAAAGTTTAGTCAAATGAAAATGAAACGTAAATAGTAACATAATAAGAAATGCAAAATAAACTTGCCTTGTTGAGTGCTTCAACCAAAAGAGTCTCAGCTTCATCAAAGTTACCCATTTGCATGCAGCAAACAGCCTTGCCATTCAAGAGCAAACTAGTTGACTGATATCTCTCAGACAAATCTTGGAAGATCAAATGTGCCTCCTGGATCTTGGATCCTCCCTAATCCAACACCACTAACACACATCACATTCCAAATTCACCAACCAAAACATCAATTTTCTTACATGTTTTCATTTTTAGAATTGACACTTTTCATTTCGATAATAATAATCTATGTATCACAGACACTTCAGATTAAATGTGTCCAGTGTCCAACATTGACACATGTAGTTACACTCAATTAGTTCCATTTTTCGTTCTACTGTGTCGAAAATTGATTAGTTCAGTCAAAACTGAGTATAAGATAAAATGATTTATGTTTGGATAGTTCACATGAAATTGAGTTGAACAATAAATTTGAATGTAAAAATCAAATGTGAAGGCAAAAGCTACAAATCCCAGCATCAAGTTAAAACCAAAGACAACATCAATTCTAATAAAAAAAACTACTAACATATGAAAATCGATTTTAAGTCTTCAAAATCACTTTTCGCTCTCTCAAAAGTGAATCCAAACATACACTTAAATTATTACTAGTGTTTACATGTCAATCTGTCTATGCTTCATGTATAATAATCATTTATTTATTATTTTAATTTAAAATTACCACAGACAAATCAAGCCACGCATTGGCAAGTTGAGTGAGTGTATGATCCTCATCAATCTGCTGCATAATCCTAAGTTGTCTCTCAGCATAATCAGACCTATGCATCTTAATGAAGATTTGCACATTCAACGCATGCCTGAATACAAATCCGGATACAATCACTAACAAAGCATGACATCCTAATATTCTTATTATTATTTTGAAATTGATAATATGAATGAATAAATCAAAAGAAATTGAGAGAAAATTTTACAGTTCCATAGTTCCACCAGCATTAGTATATTTAAGCGCCTCATTAAAATCCTGTTCATGCAAAAAGATGATCCCAGCAACAAGTCTCAAGGTAGCGTTGTTTCCAATAGCAGGATCAGCGAGCCATTCTTTGATACTAGAAATCGCGGATTCCTACTAGACGAAGAATAATCAAGTTAATGAGAAAATGAAATTGAAACGAGAAATTGAGAAGAATGAGAAATGGAGACCTTAGCATCGGGAGAGGAGAAATAGAGAGCGAGCAATTTAACGGCCTGAAGAGGTGTAGGAGCGGAGCTATTGATCTCAGAGATAACGAACTGTAACTGTCCAAGTGCGATGTAGCAACGGTGGACGAGAGTATCGCGCTCGACGACGTCGTCTTGTGAAAGACCGTTAACGTCGCTGCTATTGATGGCGGCTTGGTATGCACCGAGGTAGAAGTTGTTGCGGAGGTTGAACAAGTGATCTGGTGTTGCCATTGATGAGTGGATCTAGATCTTGAAGAATTGTTACGATACTGGTTCTATAATAGATGCAGATTTGCAGAAAATGAGAAAGAGAAAAAGAAAATCGAAGTGTGTTGTTTAGATTTGCAATGGTGATGAAATTGTTTTGGGCTGTTATTATCAATTGGACTTGGGCCTCTTTCTTTTTCTTTTTAGTTTCTTTTCTCACCTCACATAAACTTTGGAAGTATATTTTTGGGAAGAATACTGTTTTTACCCTCTAAAATATATTTTCATATAAAACTAATATTTTTCCATCGGGAAAATATACTTTCAAGACAACTTCTCCAGTATTATTAACAAAAACAATGTAATAATATTATTAAAGTTTTAATTAATAATTAAGTTAGTTTATTATTAATTTATCTATATTAATATTGATTAAATCAATAATATGTTTGTTCAACTACTCTTTAATTAATTTAATACATTAAAATATGTTAATTTATAAATGTTCTGTAGAAGGAGATAAAAAGTAGTTCTTTTTTATTTTACGTTTATTTTTAATTTAATTTTGGAGTTTATGGTTTATTATTATTTTGTACAAAATGAGTGTGTTTCCACCTCAAATTTTCTTTGTCCTTAAGTGAGCTTCACAATTTTTTTTCCCGATAGTGAAAAGCGTCTTGATAGCTTTGAGCATAATAGATATTTAATAACCTACAATTAATTTTAAGGATTAAATATATTTTTAATTCTAATAAAATTTTGAACTTTCAATTTTAATTTCTTTAAAATAAAAATATAATATTTAGTCCTTATAAAATTATTCAACAAACGTTTTTAGTCTTTATAGAAATAAAACACATTAATTGTCTTCTCAGTTTAAAATTTTTAAATAATTTTTTTGTAAGCAATCTAGTAGAACAATATATCTTTTAACTTAGGATGAATGAAATATAAATTTTTTAAACATATAAAACATAAGATAAAAATAACAAAATACAGATAAAGAAATTGAATTTTAATTTTATTTTTTTATATAATTTTTTTATATTATTGTACATATATATGTCTACAAAAAATTATTTTAAAAATATATGTTAACTTGATAGTATGGTCTAAAACTACATGTATGATAATTTAGTAACAATTAAATATTGTATTTTTATTTTATATAAATTAAAATTAAAATGTTGAAATTTTGCAGTGATGAAAAAATATTTAAACTTTCTATAATAAATTTTTTTAGTGTATTAAAATATATTGATTTCTACTGAATATTAGAAATAAACCCAGGGTATTGAAATATTATGAAAGTTAATATTTTTTTTACTGCTATGTTATATGTATAAAATATTGACTAGTCTTTAATAGTGATTAATCTCTATCAAAATATGTAGATTAGCTTTTTTTCAATTAGATTTTCTCTGTGTACAAAATATTGAACATTTAATCACTTGTTTAAGGTGGCCAAATTCCTTAACTAAAAGTTAATAATAATTATGTATAGAATTGACTTTATTAGAATTGATATTAGAAGTATTTTTAATATAGTTATTTTTAATGATAATCAAAGTGTCTTCTCATATCCATATTTCATACTTCTTGCAACTCTTCTCATTTTCTATACAATTATTTATCTACCCTTTGTTCCCTCATCGTGTACAACGGACATTAAGTATTCTTTTTTTGTACAAATTTTTATGTGGATCACTTGATTAATTTTCAAATGGATAGAAAATGAAAGAATAATGTTAAACTGTACAAAGACAATACTCATGAAATTGGATAACGATTACATTACAATTAACTATACCTAGATAAAAGGGTGAATAGGACATGAATGATGGACACAATAGCAATGACACGTTAATAATTGTCAATTTGTTATTTTTCTCACAAAATAAAAATCGTAACTTCAAGCATTTTTCAAAATAAAAAACCTACTTTAGCGCTTATTTTATCTACTTATTTTCCCAATTGCAGTTACATTAATTCCCTTAAAATACAATGAATACCCAATTTTTCAAAATTTAAATATTCATTTTAAAAAGTTCAAACTCAACATCTTAAGGTTCTAGGATTTTCATTCTTCCACTTTCATGATCTGATGTTAGAAATAATACTTTAAGATTTCTACTAAAATGATTTTTTTGGCCCATCAATATTTTCGTATAAGTGGATGTAACACATATTCTATTTCTTTTAGAGTTTTTAATTGTATTATTATTATTCAATAAAATGTTGCTCTTGGAAACAAATATTTTTCACTTACAGCTCTACAATCTAGTTTTTAAAGAAATAAATGTATAAGAAAATTTTAAAAAACAATAAACTTATATATTGATGCATAATAACCATCCCTTACATTAAACTAAAACCATAAATTTATATTTTAAAACCAATATATATCATCTAGAATCCTAAACTAATTAAGATATTAAATAAAAGTGATCAAAACTTTATGCTTTAAAGACAAACAATTGTAAAAATTTTAAACTCATAAATTAATAATAAAATCAAAAATTTATCAATTTTATTGTAATTTATTTAAATTTGTAAGTATTTTTAAATAAAGAATTTAAATACGAGTTAATTTATCTCTGTAGTATAAAATCATAAATTCATAAAAATTTAAAAATTAACTCGAAACATCTCTCGTACTAAATTGAATTAAATATTCAATTTAAAAAAAAAAATATTAACAAGTATTTCCCTTAAAATATTAACAAGTCACTCGTCCTAAATTTACCTTCCAAAAAACCACCGTAAAAGGAGGGAAGAGATATACATTTGTTCAAGCAAGCATGAATAGTTTAATATGCACTTTTTTTTTGTTGAGTCAATGCAGTATTTTTTTTAATTTCTTTTTGTAATTTTCCTTTTATAATATTGTGATGCATATTCACTGCTTTAAAATGCAAGAACGGGTCAATTATTGATACCTAAAAAATGTTTGCAGTAATTGGCATTGAAAGTTGAAACGGTCGCAGCATGCGTATTTTTCGTCCAACAACACAAGAAAATGATCGATGCAAGAGTGAAGAGACGATTGAGTTTTCAAATAAAGGAAAGTGTATCTTAACTATTTGAAAGTCTAAATATTGTTTTTTTTCTACAATTTTTTTTAGTTTCTACTATTCCTCATTTCAATGTTTTATTAGTGACTATTTATTCACACCTCATTTCAATGTTTTTCAACTTCAAACAACAATTGTAATTTCTTAAAAAATGCTCCCTATACCCATCATTTTACTACTCACACCCCTCTTTTAAAAAAATAAATAAATTATCTAAAATATCCTCACCTATTTATTGAATTTTTAATTTTAATCTCATTCATTCATCTTCATCTTTAAAACTCTAACTTTTCTCAATCTTCATTCTCATCCACATCCTCACCTTCATCTTCATCTTCATTTTCATCTTTAAAACCATAACTTTCATCTTCATCAACATTTGTTTACGTGAACTTAGTTCATGTACCACCAACGAGTCTCAAACTACATTAATTACGCAATCTTAAATCACACGTACGTTTACATCATCATTTTCAAAACCCTAATTTTCATCTTCATCAACATCTTCAGTTCACGTACTATTACTATTTTTACAATTTTACAATCTACATAAACTCAACGTTGACGTGAACATAGTTCACATACTACTAATGAGTCTCAAATTCCATTAATTACATCAATCTTAAATCACGTAAACTTAATTCACTTGCTACCTGAGATTTTTACAATTTTACAATGTACATGGATTCAAAGTTATACGTGAACAACCGAGATGTAAAATCCTTATATTTTAAAAAATTTACGAACTAAAAAAGAGAACAATACAAATTTCTTCTTGGGTCACTTTAACCACAATGTGAAGAGAAAACTAATGGGGATTACGAGTGAGTGATGTAAATTTTGAATGATGAGTTATGATGGGTGAGTTATGATGATTTTGTGTTATGTGAATTTTGAATGGTTAAGAATAATGATAAAATGATAAATGGAGTTAAAGAATATTATAAATATTTAAGAATATTTTGGGTATTTTGTTTTTTTTAAATGAGGGGTATGGGTAGTAAAGTAAGGGGTGTAGGTAGCAAATTTGTTATTTCTTCCCAACCCTGATTAGAGATTTTATTTGTTTATAGCTTATTTTGTTTAGTTGTTGACAGTTGACAGATTAATGGCAAGAAAATGCGAAGGACGTGGTGTGGGAATAGACCTTGGAACAACGTATTCATGTGTTGCAGTATGGCAAGAGCAACATTGTAGAGTTGAGATCATTCACAATGACCAAGGTAATTTCAATTTGGTAATAAACCCTCAAAACACTATCTTTGGTAATTTCAATTTTACTGTTTTGCTGTGATTAATGCTGAACAATTGAATGATTAAAATTTCTAATGTTATTTTATTCAGATGCTAAGAGGTTAATTGGTAGGAAGTTTAGTGATTCTATTGTTCAAGTTGATACCAAGTTGTGGCCATTTAAGGTCACTGCTGGTTGGTGTCAATGACAAACCAATTATTACTGTTAACTATAAGGGTCAACAGAAGCAGATATCCGCTGAAGAAGTATCATCTATGATACTCTCAAAGATGCGAGAAATTGCCGAGGCGTATTTAGAATCACCTGTTAAGAATGCAGTTGTTACTGTACCTGCTTATTTCAATGATTCTCAGCGAAAAGCCACTATAGATGCTGGTGCTATTGCTGGCCTTAATGTGATGAGGATAATGAATGAACCTACTGCTGCAGCTGTTGCATATGCATTGACAAGAGAGCTGATTGTGTTGGAGAAAGGAATATTTTTGTTTTTGATCTTGGTGGTGGCACTTTTGATGTGTCTCTCCTAACAATTAAGGACATGGTCTTCCAAGTTAAGGCCACTTCCGGAAACACTCACCTTGGTGGAGAGGATTTTGATAATAGAATGGTCACCTACTTTGTGCAAGAGTTCAAGAGAAAGAAGAAATTGGACATTAGTGGGAATCCAAGAGCCTTGAGGAGGTTGAGAACTGCTTGTGAGAGGGCAAAAACAACACTCTCTTTCCTTGTTGTTGCCACTATTGAGGTAGATTATTTATTTCAAGGGATAGACTTTTCTTCATCCATCAATAGGGCCAAGTTTGAAGAAATGAATATGGACCTTTTTGAGTGTGTGACGACCGTTGAGAGTTGTCTTAGTGATGCTAAAGATGGACAAGAGTAGTGTAGATGATGTTGTCCTTGTTGGTGGCTCTTCTGTTGTGTTGCGTTGGAAGCGATTCAAAATCCGAAATGAGAATGAAGGACTCACAGAAGCAAAGGTTTAACGTTGATGAACTGATGCACAAAACTGGATATTTCATTACAATGATATAATGTGAGCACTAGTTTAACAAAATAGTTCGAAAGTGTGGAATTTACTTAGATGGGGGAAGTTGCATTTTTTGCATAAATACAATCTTATATAAAACAAGAGTTTGTATGAGAATAAATGTTCGAAGATTTTTGGTGATATTATATGGGGATTGCATTTTTGGTTTTAAGAACAAGTTAAAGAACAACTAGAATTTATATTAGGCTTGCTTAATGTTTGGTAGCAACAAGAATCAATTTAAGCTTAAATCATCATGTCTAGAATATGTAAAACATGAGAGAAGACATTGCAAGCATAACAATTCAAATGAAAGGAAAATTAAGCTCTCACCTTAAAAGATGAACTGCATGAAAGGAATTCAAGGATTAAACTCTCACCTTTTTCTATCTTTATACACTTTCTTCTCAACTAGCACAATTGCCACCAACACTCCATTAAAATCATAATACAAGAAACATAAGCAATAAACATTGGTATTGTGTGAAATGGAGTAGCACCCCTTGGCTCAAATAAATAGGAGAAAAATATAGCAAAATGATAAATAAATTAATTAATTAATTAATTAAAATTAAATTTTTTACCGTAAATAATATAAGACCAAATTAAGCATAGTAATGGAAGGTGAAAATGGTGGCAAAAAATAATTACAAAAATCTAAGAATAAAAACAATGATAAGCAGCATATGTGATGGTGTAAATTTGTTGTTGATTAAGATAAAATACAAGGAAGGATAAATTTAAGATAAAATACAAGGATTTGTTGTTGTTTTTATATAAAGAATGTTGCAGATCTAAAAGCCATCTTGAATACATGATGGTGTAAATTTATCAATTTATTTGAATTTTGTTCAAATAATTAAAATAAATTTAAATTACATATGTGTAAGTAAGGAATATTTCATTCTATTATTTTCCATTGATCTATGTGAGATAAGATAAAAAAAAGACTCAAATTCACATAGGGATATATGTCAATAAAATTATATATTTTTTAATTTGTTGTTGTTTTTTTTTTTTTTTGAATGTAAATTGGAAACTTTGTTATTAAAGCATCACGAGAATGTGGATCCAATTTATTTGCTAGATCAGCGAATCTCTAATTTTGATGTTCTTTTTAAAGAAATAAAAATGGTTTCAAAAATTACAAAATAATTAAAAATATTATGACTTATTTTTTTAATTATTTAGACAAAATTGAGTACTACAAAATGTTTATTAAAATCTTTTAATAAAAATTTATGTATTAATTATACTAAAATCTTTTACTTGTATTTAAATGTTATTAGATGATTTTTTTATATCTTTTACTTTTATTATTTATTATTTAATATAAAAAAAACCAATTTTGAAAATTGGATTATGAAATAGTTTTTTTAATTCTCTACTCAAAAACTATTTTAAAAATTTAATTACTAAATAGATTTTCTTTTTTTCTCATATCTAAAACTGGTTTGTGAAACAAGTATCTCAAACAATTTTCCTCTCTATTCTATTCCTTAAAACAGTTTTTTTCAACCAAATTTATAAATCAAATTTAAAAAACTAAAATACAAAACTGTTTCAAGCATGCATTTAATTTTAATTTTGATTCAAATGCTTATTGATTTGATTCTAAACAAAATCGTTGTTATTAATTAATAGAAAAATAAAAAATATTTTTATTAAATTGACCAATTCATTGAAGTTATTTAGTACATAATGTAATTTCTTAATTACCAAAATCTGAGAATAAAAATAATGATAAGCCTTACTCTTAATATCTTAATTATAAAAGAATTTTATTTAATAATATACTATCTCTATTTCGTCAAAAAATAATTGACAGTCTCAAGCGGTCAATATATTTGCTGTCTCAATTTCTTATTATCTCTATTCTTTATAATACACTTAAAAAAAAACAAATATTAAGATCTTTTATAGTACATTAAAAAAAACAAATATTTAATCGAATTAAATTTAAACTTCAACTCGATTCTTAATCTCGATCAAATTCAATGAATCGTAGGTGAATCGTAAGTTTATTAAATACATGACGAAATAAAAATTAAATCGATTGGTCCTAAGGCGAGACGTTAAATAATAATTTTTAATAATTTAAAATAATCATAACTTAAAATAATAGCAAAAAATAATCATTTATCTTTAAATTAATTTGGGACGTGACATATAACACGTGGAGTTAACTTGAACTATGTCATTTTTCTACCTTGTCCTTATTTTTTTAAGACCGATTTAGACATTTCTTAATTTTTAAAAGACAAGAGAGGTTCGCGAAACGAAACGTGTTTTATACGCCCTTAATTCACGCTTTATTTTCTACGGATGAAACACATCAAAAAACAATAAAAACTTTTTTACACTATAATTCTTATGAAAATGAAACTTTATTAATTTAGAAATTGATTATAAGGTAAATAAAATTGGATTAGTAATTGATGTTATCAAAATTTGAATTTTTTCAAATTTGTTATTCAAATTTATTATCAATAATAAATTTAAAAATGATATAAAATAATATATTAAAAATAATTTAAAAATGATATATTAAAGATTAAAAAAAAAAAGTTGTCCACGTGATAAAAATAACTTTAAGAAAAAAACACTAAATTAAAATAAAATAAAATAAAAAATCGTTGAATTAGGAGGTTGTGTGACTCAAAAACTAAACTAGTCTCGAAGAAAAGCCAAAGAATTTAATCAATGGAGATTACTTGAAGTGCTAATGGAATAAAGACACGAATTTTGGGTGAGAGAGAGGAGGTATGACAGTTAGTTTCCGAGCTTTTCATAAATAAAATTCAAATTCCGTAAAAAAAAAAAAACAATAAAATAAAATAAAATTCAATCTTATTTCCTTTCCGTTTCTCTCTCATTCTCGCTGTTTCTTCACTATTTTGTTGGTGTTTGGCTAAAAGCCTAATACCTCTCACCAAGCTGTACAGAGCCGTAATTTACTACTGAGAAAGATCTTTTATTCTCCCTATTTCTGTGGTTGTTGTGTTGTGCTGGATCTCTTTCAGTGTGTGACGACCGTTGAGAGTTGTCTTAGTGATGCTAATTAAGATGGAGAAGAGTAGTGTAGATGATGTTGTCCTTGTTGGTGGCTCTTCTAGGATTCCCAAAGTGCAGCAGCTATTACAAGAGTTTTTTGCAGGGAAGGAGTTGTGCGAGAGCATTAATCCTGATGAGGCTGTGGCTTATGGGGCAGCTGTTCAGGCTGCATTGTTGAGTGAAGGCTTTAACAATATTCCAAAGCTGGTGTTGCAGGATGTTACACCTTTGTCTCTTGGTAGGTCAGTATTAGGAGATATCATGGATGTGGTGATTCCTAGGAACACTTGCATTCCTGTCAAAAAGACAAATGAATATGTTACAGTTAATGATAATCAATCTACTTCTTTTATTGAAGTTTATGAGGGTGAGAGAACCAGAGCCAGTGAAAACAATTTGCTTGGTTCCTTTTGTTTTTCAGGTCATATTCTGCTATGAATTATGCATCTGGAATTTCGCATGAAATTACAATAACCAATTACAGAGGAATTAATGTTGTCTCCCGAAGAAATTAAAAATTTGATTAAAGAGGCTGAGAATTTCCACATTGAAGACAAGGAATTTCTAAAGAAAGCTGAAGCAGTCAATGCATTGGACAATTACATTTACAGAATGAGTAATGCTTTAAAGAAGAAGGATATTAATTTAAAGCTTTCCTCAAAAGAGATCAACAAGATAGAATCTGAAATAGCAGTAGCTACAAATTTGCTTGATGAGGATCAACATAACAATGAAATAGATGTTCTGGAGAATCATTTGAAGGAAAATGACTAAACCATTGTCTTTTTTGTAGTGTACACAAAGACGCATTACGTGATAATTGGTTAGAGGAAAATGACTAAACCACTGTCTTTTTTGTTTTTTATGAGCAACCACAATATAATTAAGTTGAAGTGAAAGAATAGTATTTAGAATTTGTCATCATATTATATTTTGTAATATTCGTGTATGATTTATTAAATACGTATGTACGTGCTTTGTTCATAGATTCAAAACCCTGTCACAGAAGAAGTTACATAGTATACACTATTAACCTTATGATTTCATTGCTCAATTGTTGCAAAGGTTTCGGTTACATAAAGAGGTTGCCTGTGGCAAAACAAATTGTCATATATATATATATATATATATATATATATATATATAAGACGTAACCAACATAAAAGTGAAATAATTAGAGGAAAACAGAGCCAATGA
The DNA here is from genome assembly GCA_002896215.2 of Cicer echinospermum. Classification (NCBI taxonomy): domain Eukaryota; kingdom Viridiplantae; phylum Streptophyta; class Magnoliopsida; order Fabales; family Fabaceae; genus Cicer; species Cicer echinospermum. Next base: position 51,760,593 of record PGTU02000001.1, on the reverse strand, counting down.
AAAATTATAGAAGATAATTATATTATAGAAGAAGAAGAAAGTGATGTTATGAAACTATATGGTTATATGAAGAGGAATGTAATATCTGAACAGTAAATTGTAGTTAAGTGAAGAAAAGTGGTAATACATGCTCGAAAATTTGAAAGTGGTATAAATGTAAATAAAAGGTGGAATTTAGTAGTTGACAAGTTGGAAATTTTATTGACATAGAATGAAGACAATTATGTATAGATAATGTGTCATTCAAAAAAAGTTAGGAACTCTTTTAGTATATATATATAGATATAGATATAGATAGATTGATAATCAAAATTATTAGAAAACTCACTCAACCATATCTTTGCTTTGATAATTCCTTGAATTGTAAAGAACCGGTGTAACAAAGTATATGCATACAAAGTAACAAAGGATATTCAATGATTTTAATTTCTCGATATTAAATAGAAAATAAAAAATATATGCATTCAAAGTAATTGATCTAGTGAAAATCAATGACTTTAACATCAAAAGATGTTTTTTTAGTGAAAAATAATGCCTTTAGTATCAAAAGATGTTTCCAACTATACACTATACTCATCACAAATAGTTGCATCATTTTATGATTTTAATTTACTATAATCAACACAAATATCAATTTAAATAATGACGATGCCAAAAATTAAAAATTAACTTTTTCTAAAGGATTTTTGTTTGTGTATAGCTGTTAGACGTCTAAGGAGTTGCTATAATATATTATTGGACCTAATCAGCGTATAAAAATTTAAAAAAAAATTGTTTTTTGGTTAGACCTAAAGCAAAGACACTATGGCGAGGGCTAAAGCAAGGGTTGTAAGTATCTCTCCCTTGTACCGGTTCTCTTTATAACACTGAGTTCCTACGTACAAGAATAGTAGTACTACATATCTACTAGTATGTTTATTGGTCCACATAAAAGACTTGCTAAAAAAATAATCAATGAATGTACAGATACATATACATATTAATATTATACACTCATCCCATGTGATAGTTGATGCAGTCATATTTTCTCATTTTCTTAGCCTTAATCCCTAAATAAATAAATATAGCTACAATAGCAAATATTTGGCCTTGAAGCACATAACAGAAAAAGAAAAAGAAAAAATGAGGGAAAAAAAAGGACAAACTCATTTACATTCATCCGCAAAGCAGAGCTATAAGAAATGAAGCTTAAGTGCCTAACTCACTATATCTGCAGTCAATTTGTCCAAAATGTTCAATCCATTCGGAGAAGCAATTACCACTGTGCATCTGCATCACATAATAATGTAAGTAAATAAGATAGGTTGATATTGTCAGACTAATGAGTGTGACTGTGAACCAGACAACCAGTTATATAAAGAGCATACAATAAAAGTTGAGAGAGAAAACTAACGGGATTTTAGATATGACACCATGATCCACAACACCATCAACTTTATCGAAGATTTTCGCTACTTCAGCTGCAAGTAACACAAAGTCAATGGGATTGATCGGCATAATACCGAGGCTTGGAACTAAAATATGCATGACAATTGCAGGAAGAATTTACCAAGGCTTGCTATTGGAGATGTGAAGATAACATCAAGAACATTATGTCCTTCTCTTGTGACTAGTGGGAAGTCACCTCCTAGTGGACCTGCTTGCCCAATACCTGGTCTTCTCCATACCTTATTTTACGAAGAGAAAATGAAATATGCATTGTTGTGTAATGTAAACTAGTGTTACACTGACGTCTAATGAAAATCCCAATATTTTGTCACATCACACCACTTTTACAACTGCATTTTTGAACTAGTAGTATGGCATGGTAAAATGGAGGGCTCCCATTGAATGTCAGTGTAAAAGCAATCAAACAGATCTAACATTTTCTTATTATAAACATGAACAAAAGCACAGAAAAGGAGCGAACGTGCAAACCTCGGCATCACCAAGAAACATATCATCAATCTCTTCAGCAGTTGCCAACCAATTGAGCTACAAATAAAATTTTGGTATTAAAGACAAATATACACAACAGATAATCAATAAGCCAAAAATTAGCATAGCTGCTTACAGACTGAATTAAAACTGGAATAGAACCTTCCAGACCACCTTTGTACTGGTTTTCTTCGATAATGAACACTAGTTTATCAGCAGCATTCAGTATGGACTGCAAACAAAAGGAGAAAGAAGGGAGATCAATCATTCAAACATGAAACGTTGATTATTTTCAGAAATAAATTCAGAAGAGAAAGGAATAGCAATTGACCTTCTCCTGGATTATGGATTCCTCACTTAGCAATTTCCGGCGCCCAATGATAGCAACAAATGTCCCTTCTTCAATAGCATCAGCATCATTAAATGCAAAATCAATCTACAACAGAGCAATTGCAAATGAATCTACACTGAAATTTCAGTTCCATAGAAAACAAAATTAACAAAAATACACCTAACTTAACACATCAAGATATCCTCCCAGCATTAATCAACTTCTTTTACTTTTTAATTTAATTGTATCAAAACATTCTTTCATAGTTACAGATTTATGTGAGAGATTTCTTCTCATTAGGAAAATTTTCACCAAGGATTGCATACACGGCATAATGGCAAGCTTCCAAAACAAGAAACACTCAACATTAAAGGAAAATCTAGATATGATTATTTTGTGCACACTTGAGAACTGCCTTGGTAGGCATCCAATGGAATCCCAGCCTTTGCTGCTTCACTTGCACTTGCAACAGACCTGCATAAACCAATGCATCAATGTCAAGTGATTTTTGGTGGAACTTACATCTTGACATACAAACAGGTAGTAATATGGTTTTACAGAAATACAATTGTTCCATGCTTGCATTGCATTCATTAAAAAAGCACTCAAAATGTGGAAACAAGGACAATTTAGGGCATGGTAAATGATAAGGAGAAAAAGCTCACATGGGAATCCCTACAATGTCCTTCAAATTACCACGACGAAGCTGAAGACCCAAATGCTGAATGGCCATATCAGAAGCATGACCAGATCCCAATCCTACAACCATGCCACTTTTCACGTATGTATCCACCTGCCAAACAACAACATATATCTACAAAATTCATTCATCTTCCAATATAAAGGGTGTTGAAAAACATTACAAAAACACATTTTGACAAATATTGCAAAAAATCTCAATAAAAATAAGCATTGAAGTTGTTGAATTGGTATGAAATGTCAGAAAGTGATGCAGAAGAAGAAAGGAACAAAATTTTGAAAGTAGGAAACAAATGCAATTATGATGAATGGAAAGTTGATACAGTGTATTGAGCAGCTCGGAGGAGAGAAGAAGTATCATCGAGACAGGAGCGAGTGGGCATCCTCACAAAATTGGGTGTGATTGTTTTCCTTCTTCCATCCAATGGAGCTGTGGATGAATGGAGAAGAAGCCATGTGGAAAGCGATGAAGATGAAGCTATGGAAGCCATTGATATTGATGTTCAATTGTCACTAATTATTTCATTCATTTCTTTTGCTACTGATAGAGGATAAGGGACATGTGCCACCAACACATATTATCAAACACGTCGATGTAAAATATATTTTTATTCCTTAAATTTTAGTTACTTTGCCTTTAAATTTTGAAGTATTAAATTACATCTTGTTTGTAACCTCAATCTTTTGAATTATTATTTGTTTATAAAAATGACCTTTTTACAGTTCTTTAAATTCAACTAATTTATAAATTCATCATTTATGTTTTTTATTTTTCGATGAATGTTACTCATGACAAAAGATATCGATGCTGTGTACTCTTGCGAGCTTTAGTCTTTTATATTTTTTTCTTCAGTATCTTATATCGTAAATCTGTTGTTTTAGGTTGAGATTTATATTTTAATTTTGAATTTTTATTTGATATTAGTTTTATTTTTTAATTATAATTTTTTTGAGTTTTTTTATTTTATTTTACAATGAAGGTGATGAAAGCTGATTATGATCAATTTGATAAAAAAAATTGTGTTGCAGGAAAAACATATAACTTGCAACCCCATTATTAAATAATGTGATATTTGTTGAGACAAAATCTCTCAAATGATTTTAATGATAACAAAATTACTTAAGAGATTATGACTGTGGTTAATGACTAACATGTGCTCTTGAGTGTATTCACATAAGATAATAGATTATTAATCATTAAGACAAAAAGAAGGAAAATGTGATTTTGGCCTGAGGATGGAAAACCCACGTGAGGATGGAAATTGCTGCAAACGTGAGGATGGACTGCAATTTGAATAAACTCCAGATTTGGACAATCTGATCTCTGACCAAAACAAATGTGTTTATTCAAATGCATAACAATGTCAAACATGAATAAACAAAGCATTTAAAATTAAGAGTCAAAAAGTCAAAAGAAAAAAATGAATATAGCTAGATCTAGTATGCAGAGGATGGCAGAATAGGCAGAGGATAGGCCAGCAAAAGTGAAAGCAACTCATCAAGCATGTGCAAAGGCTAAAATCTGAACATTTATTGGGCTTGCACGTTTTAATACATGAAGAAGTCAAGTTAACAAAAGGCAACTTGAAACAAGCCAAAAATGGAAGATCACATGTTGCTGCCAGATCTGATCATCGGACTGAGTATGACAATCCTATGTCATAGGGTGACTTTTTCTCTCTTGTCAACATCACTTCAATAGGTGAAACCAACCTAGACCTTAAAGTCTTCAAAAAATGCAGCTCAGAAACAGCCTTGCACTCTGATTAAAGAGAAAAAGCAAGGACATGTCAAGATCAAAGCTATGCTGCGAGAGGATGGGTTCTGCCTAAGCCTAACAAGCTGAGTGGCAGTTCTGTAATTATGATGAAAACCTTGGATCCTTTGAAAATGAGCTACAACGGTCATCAAGGCTTGGATCTCTATAAAATGCTAACAAGCTCTCCATTGGAAGACACACAACACAATTGCATAAAAAGATCAAGTATCTTAAAGCTTTCAAGAAGCAAATCACATCCTCTCTTATTACTTTCTTTGATCCTACACTATATCTTTGTATATCCTTTGAGAAAGTATTAAGTATTAATCACTCTCATTCTACTTTGTAATTTCCTAGTGAGTGAAGCTTGGAAATATTTGAAAATTGATTGTAAGCTTGGTGAAGCTTGATAATACACAGTTTGTAATCATCCTCGGGTTGAGGATCGATCTGTTTGAAAGTTAGTGAAATCTCACAAGGGTGTGAGGACTGGACGTAACCATATTTGGGTGAACCAGTATAAAACTGTGTGTGTGTCCCTCATATTCTGCTCCTATTCTTTTGCTCAACTTAGATCTAACGATTTAAAAATCTCATCCTCGAGCTAGCCATCCTCATCGAGAGGATAGTTTTTAAAAACACTTAGAATTTATTTTTAACAGCAATATCCCTATTCAAACCCCCCCCCCCCCCTTCTTGTGATATTTAGCTACATCAATTGGCATCAGAGCAAGGTTCTCTAAAAAATACACCTAACAGTGTAAGAGAAAAAGATCCGAAAAGAAAAATGTCAAAAGCTAAGTACATCCCTGAAGAAGGATCATCCAGCCGACCTCCCTACTTTGATGGTACAGATTACTATCATTGGAAAGGTAAGATGAGGCTATTTCTCATATCACAAGACAACAACATGTGGTCTGTGGTGGAAAATGGAGATCATGTCATCAGAACCAACAACGCAGATGCAACTTCCGATGAGAAACCTCAAGCACAATGGACGGCTGATGAAAATGCAAAGGTACTCCTAAACTCTAAAACTCATTTATTTCTAACGTGTGCTTTGAGCAGGGAAGAGTATGACAGAGTTGAAGAATGCAAAAACGCTAAAGAGCTCTGGGATACTCTAAGGATTCATCATGAAGGATCAAGCCATGTAAAAGAAGCAAGGATAGACATGAGAGTAATGGATTTCGAACTATTCGAAATGAAGGAGGATGAAACTATTGATGAAATGTTCTCAAGGTTAACCATCATATTGAATAACTTGAGATCTCTTGGAAAGGTATACTCCGTTCAAGAAAGGATAAGAAAAATTCTAAGGAGTTTACCAAAAGAATGGAGGCCAATGGTAACTGCCATTACAGAAGCAAGAGATTTGACCAACATGAAATTAGAAGATTTGGTTGGAACTCTAAGAGCTCATGAACCATTGTTGTTGGCTGATAAACCAAACAAAAAGGGAAGAATGGTTGCTCTAAAAACCAGCCAAACAGAAAGCTCATCCTCCAAGAAGAATGAAGATGTCATAACAAAGGAAAGCGCAGAGTATCCTCTATCTGAGGATGAGGATGACCTCGTTCTGATTTCCAGAAAAATCCAGAGGATGTTAAACAGAAGAGGACAGAATAGAGGACCTCTTCAAAAAGAAAAAATTGACAAAAGTCAAATAACTTTGTTGTGGATGCAACAAGATGGGACACTATAAAACTGAGTGTCCTCTCAACAAAAGGAACTCTAGAAAATTTCCATACAAAAACAAATCCATGATGATCACTTGGGATGATAGTGATGAGTCATCCTCGGAGCAAGAAAAGGAAGAAGAGGCCAACCTATGTCTCATGGCTAAATCAGAAATGAAAAGGTAAGTATTTCTGATCTATGTCCTAATTGTGAAAAATTAGAAATTGAATTTGATAGCCTTTTAAATGACTCATACACTTTATCTCAAAAATGCATGTTTCAAAAAAACCAACTTGTTGAGATAAAGAAACAAAATGAGGAGCTACAGAAAAAGAATGATGAATATGTTAAAATCATTCAAGATTTGCAACAATCTCACTTTCAAAATCCTGAGAAACAAAAAATTCTTGAAACTCATCCTCCTGAGGAGGATACAGAAAAGGAAATTTTGAAAACTGAGGTTAGGGAAACTAAAAAATGATATTTCCAACTTTGTCAAATCTACAGAAACATTTCAAAAGATAATGGGGTCCCAATCTGGAATATTTGAAAAGGCTGGAATTGGTTTTAAAAGCTCTCAAAAACAAAAATTATATGAAAACTTTTTCTTGCCTAAAAAAACGAGAGGATAGGCCTAAATGCACCTTTTGCAAAAAACTTGGGCATACTTTCCAAAATTTGTCATGCTAAGAAGAAAGCTAACAATGAAAAGGCAGCATGCTCATTCTGTGGTAAACATGGGCACCATGATTCTATTTGCCATCATAAAAGGAATGTCCTCAAAAGAGGAAAAACTAACCAACAAGGACCCAAAGCTATATGGGTACCTAAGTCTCTTTTAAACTCTAAAACAGGTTCATCCTCTAATCAACAAGAGAAAGCCTTGGTACTTGGACAGTGGTTGCTCAAGGCATATGACGGGAGATAAGCACTGCTTCATGTCATTGGAGATAAAGGATGGAGGATCAGTCACATTTGGTAATAACGATAAAGCTCAAATAAAAGGAACATGTATTATTGGTAAGAATAATTCTGCAAAAATTGAAAATGTTCAATATGTGGATGGCTTAAAACATAACTTGCTAAGCATTAGTCAATTATGTGATAGTGGTTTTGAAGTTATTTTTAAGCCAACTCTATGTGAGGTTAAGCACTCATCCTCGGGTAGAGTTTTCTTTTCCGGTTTTAGAAAAAAAGAATTTATATGAACTTTATCTTGATGATTTACCTACTGAATCTTGTTTTGTTTTCATTGAAAAAGATAAATGGATTTGGCACAAACGAGCCGGTCACACAAGCTTAAACACTATTTCTAAATTGGCAAATTTAGAATTAGTAAAAGGACTTCCAAAAATCAATTTTGAAAAGGACAAAGTTTGTGAAGCTTGTGTGAAAGGAAAACAAGTTAAAAGTAGTTTTCACTCTAAAAATTTTGTTTCAACAAATCATCCTCTTGAACTCATTCACATTGATCTTTTTGGTCCTATCAAAACTTCAAGTCTTAGTGGAAAAAGATATGGCTTTGTAATTGTTGATGATTTTTCTCGTTTTACTTGGGTTCTATTTTTAAAACACAAAGATGAAGCATTTGAGGCATTCCACCATTTTTGCAAAAAGATTCAAAATGAAAAAGGATCAAAAATTGTCTCGGTGAGAAGTGACCATGGAGGTGAATTTGAAAATGAATCTTTTAAAAATCTTTGTGAAGAAAATGGTATTTCTCACAACTTTTCTTGTCCAAGAACTCCCCAACAAAATGGGGTTGTTGAAAGGAAAAATAGAACTTTACAAGAAATGGCTAGAACTATTTTAAATGAAGCCAATATTGAAAAATATTTTTGGGCCGAAGCCATTAATACCGCTTGTTATATTTCAAATCGTACATCCATTAGAAAAATTTTAAACAAAACTCCATATGAATTATGGAAAGGGAGAAAAACCAAATATTTCCTATTTTCACATATTTGGGTGTTATTGCTACATTCTAAATAATAAAGAAAATTTGAGAAAGTTTGATCCAAAATCTGATAAAGGAATTTTTCTAGGATACTCCACAACGTCAAAAGGTTATAGAATATATAATCTTTTAGGACTCAAACTGTGGAGGAATCCATGCATGTTATTTTTGATGAGTTCGATGACTTGTGTTTAGAGAAAAAGGATAAGGATGAAGAAGATGAAAATTCATCCTCACAAGTACCCGGTCCTCACGCAGAGGATGAGTCTGATCCAATCTCTCAACAACTTCCAAGAGGATGGAAAATAGTCACGCATCATCCTCTAGATCTAGTCATTGGGAATACTGAAGATGGTGTGAAAACCAGAAACTCTCTAAGGGAAAATACTTCCAACATGGCCATGATATCACAAGTTGAACCCAAGACAATTGATCAAGCTATTGGTGACAAATCATGGGTTGAAGCTATGATGGAAGAACTCTCACAATTTGAAAGAAACAAGGTATGGAATCTTGTACCCCATCCTCTGGACAAATCTGTTATTGGAACTAAATGGATATTTAGAAACAAACTAAATGAGGATGGAGAAGTCATTAGAAATAAAGCAAGACTAGTGGCACAAGGGTACAACCAACAAGAAGGAATAGATTATGATGAAACATTTGCACCCGTAGCAAGACTTGAAGCAATAAGAATCCTCTTAGCTTATGCTACTCATAAAGGTATAAAACTATTTCAAATGGATGTGAAAAGTGCCTTTTTGAATGGGTTCTTAAATGAAGAAGTGTATGTTCGTCAACCTCCTGGGTTTGAGGATGAAAAACGACCAAACCATGTGTTCAAACTCTCTAAAGCTCTTTATGGTTTAAAGCAAGCTCCTAGAGCTTGGTATGAGAGGTTAAGTTCTTTTCTAAAAGAAAATGGATTCATTGGAGGACAGATTGATACTACTCTTTTCAAGAAAACACTTGAAAAGGATTTATTGATTGTTCAAATATATGTCGATGACATTATATTTGGATCCACAAATGAAAAAATGTGTAAAGAATTCTCAAATCTCATGCAAAGTGAGTTTGAGATGAGTATGATGGGGGAATTGAAATTCTTCCTTGGTTTACAAATCAAACAACGAGAGGATGATATTTTTATCTCACAAGAAAAATACACCAAGGATTTGCTCAAAAAATACAACATGAGTTCAGCCAAGAGTATGGGAACTCCAATGCACCCATCCTCCACACTCCACAAAAATGATGAAGGAACTCCAATTTCTGAAAAGGAATACAAAAGGGATGATAGGATCCTTGTTGTATTTAACAGCAAGCAGACCGGACATAGTCTTTGCAGTCGGTCTTTGTGCAAGATTTCAATCCTCTCCTAAAGAATCTCATCTCACAGCTGTAAAAAGGATTTTTAGATACCTTGTTTGGCACTATAAATCTGGGAATTTGGTACAAGAAATGTTCAAATGTTGACCTCATAGCTTATTGTGATGCCGACTACGCGGAGACAAAGTTGAAAGAAAAAGCACAAGTGGTGCTTGCCCATTTCTTGGTAAATCCCTAATAAGTTGGTCATGCAAAAAACAAAGTACCATTGCTCTTTCAACTACTGAAGCAGAGTATGTATCAGCCGCTCAATGTTGCTCACAACTGCTCTGGATAAAAAATCAGCTTGAGGATTACTCGCTAAGGTACGCAAAAATTCCCATCCTCTGTGATAATACAAGTGCAATAAATCTTTCTAAAAATCCCATTCAACATTCTAGATCTAAGCACATTGAAATTAAACATCATTTATAAGAGATCATGTGCAAAAAAGGGATTTAGAACTGATTTTATTGACACTGAAAATCAATTAGCAGATATCTTTACCAAACATCTCCAAGAGGATAGGTTCAAAAAGATCTTGGGATGAACTTTCAATTCTTAATTTGTCTAAAATTAATTGATTTATCTTGTTATGCTCTTTATTATTTTACTACATTTTTTATTGTATTTTTCATATTTTTTAATTAATATATGTTGTTATTTTAAATAAGTATTTACATTTTTAGTTAAACCTGTGAGGATAACAAAACCACCAGAGGACGGAATGTCCTTATTGGTGTAACTTCATGTGACAGGTCAACCTAGGAAGAGAGCACGCGCCCTTCTCTCTCATTGGGCAGTACGCGTGGCGCATGCCTCCGTACTTCACGCCATGCATTTAATGCAGAACGGCTACATGTCTAATCCATCATCACGCTAGTTTTTCTAGGCTACGGCGCATTTAATTTCTCTGTCCCCTTCACGTTTCCTCACGGTCCCTCACACGTTTCCTCACACGATCTCCTTGTTCATTTCCCATCCTCGTCTATTTGTTTCCCATCCTCGTTCATTTTCACTCATCAACCTTTTGCCCAGAAAACCTTTCATCACTCAACAGTTTCTTCCCTCACCTTCTTGTATCAATGGCTCGAATCAAAATGACTGTAAAGCGCAAAAAATCCTGCCAACAACCAGAGAAAAACCAAGACGTCTACTCAAGCATTGAGTCAGATTATAATGAAGAAAATCAATCTGAAGAAACTTCCATGAACACTATTTCTTCATCTCAACCATCCAAAAGCTCCTCTCCTTCTATTACTCCAAAAATCGTCAAAAAATCCTCCTCCTCAACTCCTTCCAGGTGCTCCTCCAGAATCATGTTTGGAGCCGTTTCGACCAATAAGGCACCTCCTCAGGATAATACGATTCATGTCATCAACTCTGATGATTCAGAGACCACTCCTCCTATTGAACCAGCACAACAACCTCCTCCTGCAAAATCAAATTCCAAAACTTCAACTCCCAAAAAGGCCAAACCATCTTCACCAAAACCCCCTTCATCATCCACAAAAATTTCTGAAAATGCTTCACTGTTTGATTCAGCCGAATTAGAAACTGTCTACACTTCCAAATGGCAAAACAAGTCAGTGGTAAATGGAAAAATCATTGACCTTGCTGATATCAAACAAGGAGGGTTCAACATTGAAGAAATGTTTGAACAACTTGGTTGGACCTCATTCTTCAAAATCAATGAACCACAGTACCCACGTCTAGTAAGGGCTTTCTATGCCGCTTCAAAAGGATCAAAAGACATGACTAATTTCAGTATGGTACTGAAAGGGGTTCATATGGAAATTAATCCCACCACACTATGTCAAATACTTGATATACGTGATGAAGGAGCTCACTGCTTATCTGAGACATGGTATTCACAATGTGTCATCACTAGAACCTCTGTGCTCCAAAACACCCTCATCAAACCTCCAAAACCGTTGGTGGCCTCCAACCTCGTCCCCTTGTGTCTCATCCTTCACAATATCTGTGTCCACTCCATCACACCTCGGGCTGACAGTTTTGAGAAAGTCACAGAACTTGATCTCATGATTATTCATCACGTGATTACTGGTACTCCTCTTCATTTGGGTCATGTTATTTTTACCTTCATGTTGAATGTTGTTGTATTGGGACGATCTGCTCCCTATGGGATGATTTTGACAAAAATCTTCAAATTTTTCAAAATCCCACTTGAGGATGAACATTCCATCCACTTCAACAACACTTTTTCTATGAAGAACATTAAACAGATGAAGATTCAAAATGATGACCGTCCTGCCTCAAAGAAAAGAAAAACTCGTCCTTCCTCTGTTTCTCAAAACTATGAAGGTGAAACCCCTCATCCTCCACCTGAGGATACACCATCACCACTTATTCCTGAACCAACCTCTCCACTGCGTAACTCTCCTTATACTACTCCCTCTCTTGTCTCTCCTGTCCCCACAACAACTCAGTCTTCACCAATCCACAAACTGACTCCCCTTCGTGAAGCCGATCCTATCCCTGAGGATGCCTCAAAATCAACTTCTCCTCAACATATGGAAGATGGTGAGGAGTTATACTTTGATCTGAATTTATCTTATCCTCCATCTCCTACGGATGTGCCTATGGCTTCTCCTCCCAATGTGCGAGTGGATGAAGATGTAATCCCTCCACCAGATTTTTCGCAACAAATTCCTCCTGCTCCCGACTTTGAAAAAACTGCTCAACCTCTCCCTGAGGTTACAGGTGTGTTCAGTTCCCTTGACTCCTTCTTTACTGCCACAACTCATAACCAGTCAAAGGACAAGGCTGAGAGCTCTCAGAATAAGAGTTCCAGTGTAAATGATCAGCGTAAAGGCTCGGTTCCTAGCACAAGGATTGGGGACAACAAGAAGCAGATGAAACTCCTCAAATTAATTAGGAAAGACCAGAAGAAAATTCTTCAGCGCTTCACTCATTTTCAGAACTCTTTGGTTCAGTTTGGGCTCATTCTTGAATGGGTTACCAAACACTTGGTTCCTACTATTGCTCCTGGAGATCATCCTCCTGAGCTACCAGCCCAACCAACCTCTGATGTTCCATCTCCTTCATCCTCATCAGATGAACCAGCCTCCTCAGATTAAATCTGTTGTTATTTCTTTTTGCTGCTGCCAAATTCAAGGGGAGAATGATTATGTTTTTTTTGTTTAGTGATTATGTTTTTTGATTATCCAGTTGCTTTGGGTTCATGCGGTTAAAACTGTTTAATTATTGTGTTGTTAAGTTGAATTGTTGTGTTGCTTATGAACCCATGTTTATGCTTTGTTGAAGAAATCTTTAAATTATTATCTAATTATCATGATGTCATATGTATGGTTAAAATCATGTTATTTCAACACTTTGGCATACATTTAGGGGGAGTAATGATTTTTAGTTTTAAAAATTATTACACATATAATTGAGGGGGAGCATAAACATTTTATCTTTGTCTTATTTAAAATCATAATCTAAAGAATTTTGTCATCATCAAAAAGGGGGAGATTGTTGAGACAAAATCTCTCAAATGATTTTAATGATAACAAAATTACTTAAGAGATTATGATTATGGTTAATGACTAACATGTGCTCTTGAGTGTATTCATATAAGATAATAGGTTATTAATCATTAAGGCAAAAAGAAGGAAAATATAATTTTGGCCTGAGGATGGACAACCACGAGAGGATGGCTTATGATCAAGAAAACCACGTGAGGATGGCATATGATCAAGAACACCTCGTGAGGATGGGCTGCTAAGTGAAAATCTCCAGATTTGTCCAAGTTGTGACCTCATCAGTACAAATGCTTTTATTCATTAAAGAAATATATAACAAAGTCAAAGTAAAAGTATTTGAAATAAAGAAGTTAGAAGGCCAAAAGGAAAAGGACAAGAATAGCTAGATCTAAATCTGTGAAGATGGCAGAATAGGCTGAGGATGGACCAGCTATGTTGAAAGCAACCCATCAAGCATGTGCAAAGGCTAAAATCAGATCATTTATTGGGCTTGCACGTTTTAACACATGAAGAAGTCAAGTTAACAAAAGGCAACTTGAAACAAGCCAAAAATGGAAGATCACATGTTGCTACCAGATCTGATCCTCGGACTGAGTATGACAGTCCTATGTCATAGGGTGGCCTTTTCTCTCTTGCCAACATCACCTCAAAAGGTGAAATCAACCTAGACCTTAAAGTCTTCGAAAAATGCAGCTCACATGGTCAAAGAAACATCCTTGCACTCTGATTAAAGAGAAAAAGCAAGGACATGTCAAGATCAAAGCTGTGCTGCGTGAGGATGGGTTCTGCCTGGCCTAACAAGCTGAATGGCAGTTCTGTAATTATGATGAAAAACCTTGGATCCTTTGAAAAATGATTTCCAACGGTCATCAAGGGCTTGGATCTCTATAAAATGCTAACAAGCTCTCCATTGAACAACACACAACACAATTGCATAAAAAGATCAAGCATCTTAAAGCTTTGGAGAAGCAAATCACATCCTCTCTTCTTACTTTCTTTGATCCTACACTATATCTTTGTATATCCTTTGAGAAAGTATTAAGTATCAATCACTCTCATTCTACTTTGTAATTTCCTAGTGAGTGAAGCTTGGAAATATTTGAAAATTGATTGTAAGCTTGGTGAAGCTTGACAATACACAGTTTGTAATCATCCTCTGGTTGAGGATCGATCTGTTTGAAAGTTAGTGAAATCTCACAAGGGTGTGAGGACTGGACGTAGCCATCTTTGGGTGAACCAGTATAAAATTGTGTGTGTCTCTCTCATATTCCTCTTTTACTCTTTTGCTTAAGTTAAAACTAAAGGGTTGAAAAAATCCATCCTCAGTGAGAGGATAGTTTTACAATCTCTTGAAAATTATTTTTAAACAACAAAATCCCTATTCAACCCCTCCTTCTAGTGATATTTAGCTACATCAGATAATTGAAGATTCAAAGATGGAACCATACATGCAAGGGGTCGGGATAAGTTTGGAGAACTTCAGTGAGCTATTGTGTTTGGAAGATTTTGGAGTGAATGAAAATTTGATGGATGAAAGGGATAAAGAACAGTGGTAGCGTTGGGGTTTTCTCAAGAATGTTTTGAGAGTGTGTGACAAGAAAATAAAAGAAATGAAGGTGGAAGATGGGTTAGTACCCGTGAGTGAAGAAAAAAAAGAGAAAAATAAATGTGACATTTTTTCTCTTTGTCACTTGGACTTGTTAATATTATTACTTTCTTATTTTACCCTTGATCTTAAATAAATATTACTAAGACCACAACATTCACAATTACTAAAATTCTAGAAATTCTAACTAATACTCAAATCTTATAAATATTTATAAGATAGTGAGAGTACTATTACAATACTCTTTTTATTCTCGTGTGTTAAAAGTAATTTCAATGTTATAAAATATTTATTCTTGTTCGATTGTTGTGTTATAAAATATTCATTCGTGTATGTTGTTTTTATATATTTATATAACAAATATTTATGACACATCTTGCGCGGTGAATAGTTTTGTTAATTTATTTTCATTTGACTTGTTAAAAAAAACTTATATCTTTATGTTATATTTATATATAAATTCCACAATTATATTCACACCACATACAATAAATTTTAACTTTTATATTAAAAAAATATTGAATAAATATAGGAGGTTAGTGATGGTGCAAACACGAGAAGAACAGTTGAATTGCGTTAGCCAAAGTTGATAATTTTATGCTAATTATTTGATGAAGGTTGATTGGTTTTTATGAATTACTTAGATAAGAAGCAATCGGATTCAAAGGCAGCAGCAAGCAATGAAATCATAAATAATTTGGTATATAGATTTATCCTAATTCACCACTAACTTTGTTACATTTAGTCCCTTAATTTAGAAGGTTTTAATCCACTAATTTAAATTCCTTGACTTACAAAGCCCCTGACCCTCCAAGCCAGTCTTCTCAAACAGCTTGGCAACGCCAGACTTTTGAGGAACTAACCACCCTAACCCTAAAATTCAAGTTTTCTCCAAAGAACCTGACAACCTCAGATTTGAATAGTGATCGATGATCGGTGTCAAATTTCTTCGTTTTCTCTCAAGGTGCCACTGCGGCTGCCATTTGTTATGTGTCCTGCTCCTCTCTCTTTCTCATACAATCATACATTTCTTTCTTCTTATTTTCAATTAATTTTTTATTATTTAATTATATTTTACTCTCGATTATGGGCTTAACTCATAAAACACATTTTACTCATTTTTTTATTTTTTTAAATAAAATCAACAATTATCAAAACTAATTTTTTTAAGACTTTTTTAAACACAATTTCATTAATCAAACATTACTAATATTTCAAAATTAGTATTTTATACAATAAGGTAATTAAAGTAATTAAACTTTTAAAATACATTAATAACCAAAACACTGATATTGAAAATAATAACTATAATTATTACAATAATATTTTTCAAATAATCACGTAAAAATACTACTATCTTTAAAGAATAGTCAAAATGATAATATAAATAAATATAACACCAACAATGTATTTTAATTACTAAATCACAATAAATATGTATACAATCACCATTCCATAGAAAATATATAAAAATAAAGAAAATCAATCACATTATTACTAATACCTCAAGATAATTATTTACAAAATAAATAACTAAAAATAGAAAATAGTTAGAAATAATTAAAATATAAATATGTGCACATTTAACATCAGTCAAACACGTATGAAAATATCACATCAATTACCTACACGCATATTGATCAATGTTTTTAGTTTTTTACTGTGGCATTTTAAAAGCTCTCTATAGTTTAGATTATATTTTTAGCTTGTTTCTAAACTTTTGGTTGAAATTGAATTTTAATTTTATTATTTGCACATTGACCCATGTTCACTCTGTAGGCTATAACTTGAGCTCTAGATATCGGATTGACGCGCGCGAGAAGGCGTTGAAAAGCAAAAAATCAGAGCCACAACTTTTGTGTTGGAATAAAAGTCCAATGTCGAACTTTACTGGACCAAAACTGCAAATTTCATTATCTGAGCTTTTGTAATAATTTTAAGTATTGGGTCGTTTGTTTTACAAGTCCAAGAAAGCGAATACAATATATTCAAAGTTTCCTTCTATTTTAAACCATGCTGTTGTCGGATTGAGAAAGATATAGAAAAATGTTATTTCTTTATTTATTTTATGAAAGGCTAAATTTCTTAGATTGATCTGTTGTTTTAGAGTTTTATCAACACCTTGAGGTTCAGGTTATAATGTTAATTTCGCATTGTGATTTTATTTCTCTTTATTCGATTATACTTTTATTTAGATTGCTTAATTCGAATTTCAATAGGATTGATTAAATTAATTTGACAGAATTCGATTTTATATTTATTAAATTATAGTTTTGCGACACTTGATCGTTAAATATAATGCTTCAATGATTGTGATGCTTAATCCAGTCAAAGAAACTGAATTCACATAGGGTTGATTACACTTGTTTGATCAACTCTATAGTCAAATAGAAATAGAGTTACGATTCAGAAATTAAATTCGTTGATAGAATCTATGATAGGTCTGAAACTCTCGAATCGGTGAATTAATCATTTTGCTAATTTGTTCGAACAAAATATGAAAACTCCCATTTCTAATTTCGACAACCCCCTTTCTAATTTCGACTTTCAATTTGGCTAATATTGTTATATCAGAAGGTCTTGCGAAACGACTCAATTTATTACCTCTACCTACATTTTATTACTTGTATTTGACCTATGTATGAAATATCAAATAAATTCAAAATATTAAAATATAAATCTCAAACCTAAAACAAGATTTACGATATAAGATACTGAAGAAAATATAAAAC